>JBBPMA010000400.1:15609-26143 GCA_038090075.1 Xanthoconium purpureum | reverse complement strand
TATCGCGAAGGAGGGTAGTTATCCGATGGCGGCAGAGATTATCGCGGGACGAAAAAGCAAAGGTGCAAGCAATCGCATGAAAACATCCGTACCCTCGCTGCCAACACTCTCAAACACCGGGACAATGACGTGTCGTGAATCGTTTAGTTGGGATGACAGGCGAGTGACTCATTCCCTCCGTTCCTGGCCCACGTTCAACGTCATCCGACCAGAATGCAAATTAGATAATGTCCACCACGTGTACAACTGACTGGTGCCGAAACGAGGACTATTCTGATGCGTGCGGGCTTCTCCGCGCTCGATCATGAGCTGCTCCCGTTCGCCCGTTTTGTACTCATCTCCACCGAGCCTGTGTGCTCCGATTTCCATGTCGGACACTGCGGGCATGGAGGGGAAGTACAAAATAACGATCTAGCCCGGAAATCCACCCCAACCCATCTTCTCTCTGCCGAACTGTGAATCCTCGAGACCAAATCGAAATGATTCCTACAACACCGAACCGTCACGCCCTCCGCCCTCTGCCCTCCAACTTGCAGTCGACCCCGCAATCGGATGGCAGCGCTGCGAGGAGCAAAGACCTCCCCATCACTGGCGTAGAGTAAGTAGACGTGTTTCATCGCCTCTTTTCCGCCGCTCACTCCACTGTTGCACGCAGAAGAGGCGAGGTGCATCCCTGGATAGAAAGAGACGTCAAGAATGCCCAGCGATGCGAAGCTGACTCGATGCTACAATCCTTCCTCCTGGACTGTATGATCGACGATGACCAAACGATGAAGGATGCAGCCAGACTATTCGAGGAGTGTCTCCGTGATGTCGTTCCCATCTGCAACGGCGATTCGAAGTACGAGGGCTCCTGCGAGATCAAAGAACATCTGCAAGCATAGTAAGGGTTGATACGTTGGTCACCACCGTCCTCTGACCAATTTCCGTAGCGCCGACAGCCAGAAGCAAAAAGAAGTAGATTCATACCCGGCCTTTGTGCACGCTGCGAACAAGGCACTTTGTTGTCTCCGTGACCTTAAAATCAAAGGCCTGCGTGATGCTCCCAAGAAGCATTCCGCACGACTCTTTTTCCACGTGTACGGCCGGGAAATGGTGCAGTTCCACCAGGGGGAACGTTCCGTGCGCAAACCCGACGTTGTCCTAGTGTCCGCTGTTGATGTGCATGCCGAGCATGTATCCGACCGTCGTTACCTCAGGATCACTACCAAGAAACCAGAAACGAATTTCGGGTGGCGAACCGTCCGAACTGTCGTTGAGTTCAAGCGCCGCAACGGTTCCATCGAAGCCCCTCCAGCCCGCTACCCATGCGAATGCAGCGGGCCTGGGGCAAAGCAAATATACCGTTCGCAAGCTTCGGTGGGCGACAACGAGGCGGAGGTGGCATTTCCTGCAGCTAGTAGTGAGTAAATGTCTTCTATTTGGCAGATTAGTAATGACTGCCATGTAGCCCAAAGTCGAAACTATCAAGTTGAGGAGCCTGGTTCTGCCGCTCCACCAAGCACAGCGACGACGTGCAGCAGTCACAAAAGGAAAGCAACTGCCTCTACGATTGAACACCCATCTTGGCGGGCGTTTGCAGGACGCTCGGACGCAGGATCCCACTCCAAACGACTGAAACCTGACACAGGTGGAACCAACGCCAGTAATCCTTCACATGCTATTCAAATCGGAATGTACGGAGCGGAGTTGTTCGCATCCCACACTGGCCGGCAGCATGCTATCTGCCTCCTCATCAAAGGTCTGTGGCCTTCAATGTCGGATATTGGTGTTTAAGTAGCTTGACGTGCGTTGTGACAGGAGATCTTCTCCGCATCTGGCGCTACGATCGGCAGCGTGCAATCGAGTGTTCTGCGTTGAACTTCATTCAAGATCTTCCTCGGTTTCTCGTGCTCCTCCTGATGATGCAGCGGTTCGAGAATAGGCACTGGGGTCTGAACGAAGCCATCGATTCTCATTTTGGTGATCTTCCCGAAACTGTCTCAAATTCTTCGGCTTCCACGACAATGCACATTGACGATCTGGACAAAGGCCTTGTCGACGTCTCACTTGACTTGTCCTCTGACAAGCGAGTTACCCACTATGGTCTCAACGGGCGGGCCACCAATGTCTATCCCGCCACCAGTCAGAAGCTCGGGTCGGAGAAGAAACTAGTCGCCAAGTTCTATTGGGGTGAAATAAGCCGTACGAGCGAGGCGGCGATTCTGAGGAAAGTCAATGATATTGCGCAAAACGAAGTAGACGTGCGAGGTCATGTTCCGGAGATGTGGTTCTCCCACGTTTTTTCGAGCTCTTCCACAGCGTTGATCCGCGAGCGCCTTGGGCTACCCGAGGAAGGAGCTCGCATCCTCTATCTGATCGTATTTGGGGAATTGAAGCGGATCACGGAACTGGTTGGTGAGGCGTTCTTGAAATGCTGGTGGGACACGGTAATGTGTACGCGTCTTTTCGTTCTGGGATTAAACTTCATCTCACTGCCATTGAAGGTCATTTCACGCTGTGGAGGAACGGTGTTCGTCATCGCGACATCAGTCCATCCAATCTAATGTACAAAGGAGAAGGTCTCAACGTTGTAGGCGTTTTAAACGACTTTGACTTGGCGTCGACCGAGGACGGCATAACGGGATATGAGCGTACTGGCACGATCCCGTTCATGGCGCTAGATCTACTCACTGAAGATGGGCTGGCAGGAAAAATCAAACACGTTTATGCGCACGACGTGGAGTCGTTTCTCTGGGTTCTTCTTTGGACCTGTCTCCGCTACCACAACGGCAAACTCCGTGAGAGTCGAGCCTTTGATGAATGGGCGAAGGTTGATGCGCATGGATGCGGGAAGGAAAAAACCCATTTCCTAACTAACCTTCCACGTCTGGTTGTTAGACAAAGCCACGCCTGCAATATGCTGGCTGCTCAATGTTTTTTGGATGCATTCAAGTTGTGGTGGCCTACACGACTGTATTTCACTGAAAAAACTGCCATCGATGGGACCACAGAGGGGCCATTTGAAGCGCTCCTCCGAGACCCGCTTCTCCACTTCACAACGACGGTGCCCTTTCAGCACCTCCGTTTTCTACAAGTGAGTATGTACTGCATGCCAACACTATTGATGGTCATATGTTCTATCAGACTCACGAATGGAGAATAGTTGCCAAGCTCGACGGATAAATTGTCTTGATCTTTGTATACTGTATCATTTCGATTCGTCTGTCACACGTTACACGGGCCCGAAAATGACGAAAATTTCATGCCTGTCATGCGTCAAAAGCCCAACCGACGAATTGTTCCAGTGAATGAATAATTAATTATGAGAAGTGTCCGAAGAAATTCCAGTTAGTCTCATGTGCCATTGGACTTCCCGCGGGCGTTGCACGGTCCCGTCATGTTCCCACGCCCTCCCTTCCACGGTCCCCTTGGCCCAAAACAAGTTGGCCCGCCCGATTTCCGACGGCGCACGCCTTCTTCGAGAGCGGTCACGCCGTGATGGGTTGAACCCCTTCTCGACTCAGCACAGGGCGGGCTTGGTGGCAATGGGATCGGATCGGGATCGGATCGAGATCGGGTCCGCGTGCGCACGGGGCCAGGGCCCTTTCGATTCGGTCTCTTTCTTGGCCTCGTCGACGGCCTTCTCTGGAAGCTCAAGAGACGTCGAAGGACGGGATTCCCAACAACACAAGGACGGATCGCGCGCGCTGACGCGGGCTTCTCTGGAAGCTCCCCGTCGAGCCTTACGTAGCTCTAAAGAAATGTCTGACCTTTGTCCGGTATACGCTCCCTTCTTTGGCGCCATGGTAGGCACTCAATTGCTTTGTGTGTCGAAACTGAAGCAGGTCATAGGGCTGCACCTCTACGATCATGTTCACCTGTAGGAAATCAACAATTTTAATGACAAACACTCATTCTTTCCTTCGGCCCCCACTTCCTGCCAACAACGTTTCGGATTTCTCTCGTACCATTTCCTTTGCTACTTCCGTGGCTACCTTTGGGTGTCCTCCGACCTGACCTCGTCATGAGATGCGTCATCCCCGTTATCGTGGCTGGTATCATTGCGGTTTGTGCCACTTTGTCTGTCTGCAAAACAACCGTAACCGGTGTTACAGATTTACGGCCTGGTCGTTTTCGTCCTTATTTCGAGCTCACGTATGTTTGATTGTTCATATCGCGTCATGTTGACTGAGCTTTTGGGTTTTAGTTGGCTCGTCTCTCGCATCCAGCTTCATTGACCTTGGTGCTAGTCTTTCTTTTGGTCTCGCTGGTGTCGCAGCTGGTTTTGCTATGTCCGACATCCCCAACCCGACATCTGACCCAACACCGGCGATGACGACGATGGCGACATACCCTTTGAACAATATCTCCGCCGTGAACTTGGCCACGTCGTCAACAACAGCGGCGACCTCGACTACTATCACAAGACTACCGACATGCAACCTACGACGACGATGCCGACTGCCACGCCCTTCACGGCTAGCGTTCGTACTTGTCAGGGATGAAACACTATGAGCACCATCACCATCACTCGGTTCAGTTCCAGGTCCCCCAGTTCGTGCTCAATGGACCACTCATGCTCACACCGGGCGGTGGGGCGGAAGTTCTCCCAGCCGGTCTCCTCGACAGCACCCCGGATTCATTTGCATCGTCCTAGTTCGCCAATAATGGGTTTACTCCGTGCGTCCCGTATCTACCTCGCTCTGCTCGCATTCTTATTATCTTCCTCAAGTTTCTCTTCTTCCGTGATCTCGAGGCAGACCACTCTAGGCACAAGTCACGCTGACAGTGCTAGCGTTCTTTCCTACCGTACTTTTCACTCTAATGGATCACACCTCCCCCCTGGCTTCCAAATGACCCTGGTCAATTATAGAAAGGGTGGCCAAGCCTTTATCAATCTCGTCACCGTCATCCCAGTTCGCGGTGGCGTACATAACATGCCCGAAGAAGCTGATGAAATCGCCTACCATATCGGATTTCAGGTGGACTTGACGGAGCAGCCTACATGGATACTCGATAAGCTATGGGACGGGGGCTACTATTCCCCCACCAACAACGGTGGGCCAGCTAGCATGGGTCATGGTTTTAGCCGGCTCACCCAGGCCCAGAACATGACAAATATCGGCCTCAAGGGAGGGAGGCATGGGCAGATGATGAGCATCGCAGTGTCCAAGGAGCTGAGGAATCTCATCGCCGACACCACTTTCACGGACTCGGTCGAAATCTCGACAGTGACAAATGCATCCGGACTGACTGGTGCCTCAGGTGGATCAGGAGAACCCAGAAGCAATGCAACAATTTCCCTCATGATGCTCGTATCGCTGCCAGCTGGTTTCACTTCAATGAATCGCGTGTCGGCTAGCGATAATACGATGGCCAGATCACTTCCCATCTCATTATCGCCATTTCTCTCACTCCTCCTTCTCGAATTTCTCCTAGATTTCGTGCTCGTGTTGTCTTTCAAGGTTGCCTTCCTTTACGTTGCACCTTCAGTCCGACTGGTCCTTGGCTACGAATCGCAGGAACTTGTAGGTAAAGGCATATCTGATGTCTGTCATCCTGCCGATTTAGTGCCACTCACGAGAGATTTGAAGGAGGGTAGCGTGGGCGGGCTCAGTGTTTCAAGCACCGGGGACGCCGGCCCGTCGATGGCATCCAATCTTGTACCAAAATCGGTGGACCTACTCTTTCATGCCTTACCCAAGTCAACGAACAAGGACACTTCTACTCAGCAGGGTGGCAGTCCTTCCCAATCCTCATCCGAGTCGTCGTCTCGGTCGCCGTCATCGTCAGCCACGTCATCTTCAGACGATGCATCCGATACACCCCCATATGTTTGGTTGGAGTGTCGTGGCAGGCTCCACGTCGAACCAGGAAAGGGACGGAAAGCGATTATACTCTCAGAGCGCGCGTGATGGATGCCTGTCGTGCGGTGGGGTAGCATTGACAAGGCAGGTGGCGTTGGCGGGGTTCGGCACCAAAGGAACAGTGGCCACGGTTCTTCGCATATCACGACAGGTGTGACCTATACTTGTGATCGCAAGATAACTTTTTCTGATCTCTGCTTGTTCTCAGGGTTGAGGTTATGTGAGACCTCTTTGGGCGATCCACCTGGACCATCAATTGATTAACTGGAGTTTGGGGCGTTGTTGTCGTCACAGGGTACTTTGTCTGCGAGTGCTCGGATGTGCTCGGATAGGGGACGAGTGAGGTAATCGGGAGGAGTATCTGTGCGATAGGGATAGTCGAGGTGGTATGAGCGAACATGTCGAGACCGAGTTGGCGAAGCTGGACACGGTAGAGGTACGTCTCTCCCTACTCCACTTCTGGTCGTTGACCGAGTCTACTTGCTCTCTTACCCTGGGTGATGTAGATGGGGAATATGGTCGACCCTCCGCTGTCGATCGTGGCAACGTCTCTGGTGCACAGAAAGTTGCATTCGGTGCCCATGCGACTTGCGTTTTACCGTATGCCGCGATCCAACAAGCGCGCACCATCCTTGACGTCATCGAACCAATGTCGCTTCGACCCCACTAATTCATCCTCTCAACAACCCGTTGTGTCCTATTGTTTGTCAGGTTACAGTGTTACCAACCACCGAGTACCAGGCGAACAAAAACGGCGATACCAGCTTCGGTGCCCATCCCCGCCGCGCGCCGAACCAGGTGCAGGGCCAAATAGATGCAGAGGATGATAACGGCGAGCCTGGTTCCTTGACCCATTTGTCCGCATCGCTTTTCGAGGAGCTGGAAGCTGCCAGAGGGTCGAGTTGGCAATTCGAGCTTCAACAACTCAAGTTTGCCAATCAACGATTACATGAGGAGCTACATGCCCTCGAAAGTGCGCATGCTGTGAAGAGTGCGTCTGGGCCTGCGTCCTCTTCTAGCGTGAGAGGCCACATGACGGCTTCCCCGCATGGTTAACCTACTACACCTTCATCTGCGTCGAACGCTGCAATCTCGATGCCGCCACCGCCGTTGCCGCAAACGCAGACCCAGCTTCATTACCCGTTGATGCATTCGACTTTCCCTCCGTCTTTATCTTTGCACTGTCACAGCTTGCACGAGCAGGACCCACCAACCTCGAACTGGTCTTCGCTGGCTGGTGCGAACGGACATGGCCCAAATCCCCGCAAGCGATTATGCCATTCCGAGGATGGCCCGACGATGTAGGTTTAGAGCCCACCGCTCCCTGCAACGAAGAAGAGAAACACGAGGTTGGCCCCCGTCTTTGCACTCTTTATCCTACTGTACTTGTTTGTATGCCCACTTTTCTTTCCCTGCTGCCCCCTTTTTGGTTTTGTTGCTGCCTCTTGTTGCTGTTGTTGCTGAATATGCTTTGCTCTGCTTGTTTTGTTTTGTCGCACGATTTTGCTATGGTTTGAAATTTTGCTTCGTTGTCTTGTATTACTAGGACTTGCTCATTGTGAAAATTGTGTGCCACGACGACGGTGGGGACAATCTTCCTGATGATCTCAGTGGGAAGGTTGTGACTGTGTACTTGCTTCAACCACTCATGAACTTTCGTTCTTTGGGCTATTGCTTCGACGAGCTTACATGTATTTCTGTCATAGGGCAGCTCAGGATATACAATTGTAATGTATGCCACATCACAGTGTGCATTGATCTCTGCTACATTCGTATGTCCATCCAAATAAGCTGATGGTCCTTCTGAAAGGTTGTCCATGACGCATGAACAGCAAACCTAAACAAACATGTTGACTTTTCATGTCCTCCTTGATGTGGCACTGAATTCACCCTTGTTGAAATGAGGCGGCTAGATCCTTTTGGTGCAAGTCAGTGGGGCTCTCGCAGAAGTCCATCAACTTGCAGGTCTCAAAGGCTGAAGCTCAAGAACTCACCACAGGTTCTTCGCTGCAGACGTTGTCATGGAGGACCACAGTTGGAGCTCAGGACCTTGTGTTTTTCACAAACAACATAAACCACAAACACAAACACCCGTTGTCCCTTGAGAGACTGTGTGTCCCGTCCTGCATTTGATGTCGTACAGGGCTCTCTTAGACACCCATCAAGATCCTGATGTTGGGATGTGAGTGTAATGTTCAGGTCCCAAAGATTGAAGCATAACCTACATCAAGGGGCTGCGATGACGTAAGTAAATGAACTTGGCCTTTCGCGCAAGTAGCCCCTTTGAAGAGTCAATAGCAAAGAGGGCTCATCTCAGGGGCCTGTTGATGGTGCTCTTATGTAGTAGGCCATTGTAGGAAGTAAGAATAACAGCTGAAATGGTCAACGTGCCTCCTTTTTCTCCAGTGCATTGTGCATCATCAGTATCTGCACAAGATCGGAGTTCATTTGTATCCCAGAACCATCATGCAGTGAGCCTAAGAGTGGAGTGTCATCCACATGCATACTGACACCGTTCCACATATTCATCCAGTTCGATAACATTCACAATCAACCCATTGGACCAACAATAAATAGCAGATGCCACAGCAGAGACAACATCTTCAAGCTCCAAGTCTGACTCCAGCACCAAATACTCCATCATCACAAAAATTGCAGAAACATAATATGCCCAAACATGATGTGTCACAAGCAGCTCACCACAATAAGATAATACTTTCATTCAACTTGAACAGAGACAAAAGGTCTATATATGCTAATGTAATGTCTGTAGTACTCTACACCCTGTGCTACAGAGGAACCATGCAATGACAGTCTATGCTTGGTACATCTCCATGCTCTTTACCTTCGCCTCTGAGTCGGACGTCCACAGCATCAGGAAATTCACACATTGCTTACATGCACTTAACGACACTTATTTCATACTTAAACAGTCTCGAGCCAAACATGCTGTACAAGTAATTTAAGTAGATCCCTCTGCTTGGCGGGCACTTAGACCACACTTAAAAACACTTAAAATGCGCTTGACGGCACAAAACAAATTGATCATTTAACTAGATAAGTAGAATAAGCATGTAAGTGGACAAGTTCACCCATATGAATTGGGCTTCAAAAACGATCCAAAAAATGGAGAAAAAGATATGACGGCAGTAAAAAAACAGGAAATGAGCGATTGCGCTCAAATGGAAGTGGTTGAGATGGATGATGAGTGTTCAGGCTCGAATAGACACGGTGGAGGTGGGAGACGAGCGTTTGCGCTCGAATAGACATGGTGGAAGCGGATGGCAAGCGTTCGAGCTGGTGGAGGTGGGAGATGAGGATTTGTGCTTGAATAGACATGGTGGAGGCAGATGGCGAGTGTTTGAGCTTGAATGGACATGGTGGAGGTGGGGGTGTTTGGGCTCCAATGGACACAACAGAGGTGGGAGATGAGCATTTGGGCTCGATTTGAGGCGATGGAGGCGGGAAACGAGTGTTTGTGCCTGAGTAGACATGGTGGAGGTGATGGCGAGCACTTGAGCTCAAGTGGAGACGGCGTTCAGGCTTGAATGGACACGGTGGAAGTGGGAGATGAATGTTTGCGCTCAAATAGACATGGTGGAGGCAGATGGCAAGCATTCAAGCTTGAATGGACATGGTGGAGGTGGAGCAGTTCGGGCTTCAATGGCCACGACGGAGGTGGGAGACAAGCGTTCAGGCTCAATTTGAGGCAATGGAGGTAGGAAACGAGCATTTGCGCTCGAGTAGACATGGTGGAGGTGGATGGCAAGCGTGTGGGCTCAAATGGACATGGTGGAGGTGGGAGCGTTCAGGCTGCCAAAGGCAGCAACAAGGATTGGCAATCTGAAAGGAATTGGATGGCCTGTGCACAGATTTCATGCAGAGTTTGAATGCCTTGCTCTGAAATCATCAACTCGCTCCACAACATCCTCTGGCACAACATCCTCCCCAAAGCCTTGTTCAGATGTGCCATATCACTTCATGCTGATTGAGGTCACTGCGGCCTTTTGTCTGCAGGGGGTACTGTGAGGCTTCAATCTGATTTTCAGCAGCGAAGACGTCTTTGGTGTAGTTATATCCATTGACCCACCCCACAAATGGGTCATTGGCACCATCAGTTGTGACCACCGGCTGGAAAATGTGAAGTCTGGAGCTGGATGATGATGCATGTTTGATTTCATGTTATTCTGAGCGCATATACTCACCCTTTTGGTCATGTAGTATGTTGAGCAGCTCTCAACTCTCAGCAGCCTGCTTGGGCATTGAGTGGCAAAGTTGCCAACTTGTCTCCCGATGTGTCCCTGGTTCGACAACATCAGCATTGCTGACGCCTACAGACTTGTTGCCTGGAAAATCTAGGGAATGGTATGGGTATGGGTGCCAATTTTGTGACCTGCAGTGACACCTGTACCTGCAGTACGAGTTTGCATACCTGTGGGAATGCTTGCAAGCTTGTCGATGTTAGGGCACCCACGTCGACATAGGCACCCCAACAACATCCTTCGGGTGCCCTTGTCGACATTTGTGCCATATCGGAACTGCTCCCATCCACCACCACCTCCCAACCATGTCTTCTCGAACCCGAACGCTCACTTCCCACCCAGCCATGTCTATTTGAGCACGATCGCTCATCTTCCACCTCCACCTCCATGTCTATCCGAGCGCAATCGCTTGTCTCCCACCTC
>JBBPMA010000400.1:3412-15599 GCA_038090075.1 Xanthoconium purpureum | reverse complement strand
ACCTCCACTGTCTCAATTTGAGCCTGGACACTCACTCCTCGCCTCCACCATGTCCATTCGAGCACAATCACTTGTCTCCTACTTCAAACATGTCATTTCGAGCCTGAATGCTTGTTGTCTACCTCCACCATGTCTATTCAAGTGTAATCACATGTCTTCCACCTCCATCATCTCGAACGCTTGTTTCCCATCTTGACCATGTTTATTCGAGTTTGGTTGCTTGTCTCCCACCTCCACTGTCTCAAATTGAGCCTGAACACTCACTTCCTGCCTCCACTGTGTCCATTTGAGTGCAGTCGCCCATCTCTCACTTCCAACATGCCAATTCAAACACAACCATTCATCGTCCACCTCCACTGTGTTGATTCGAGCTCAGTTGCTCGTCCCCTGCCTCCATCGTCTCAATTTGAGCCCGAACGCTCGTTCCTCCCCTCCACTGTCTCCATTCAAGCGCAATCGCTCATCTACCCCCTCCGAGTCCACTGTGTTATCCAAGTGCAACCGCTTGTGTCCTACCCCTACCATGTCAATTCAAGCATGGCCACACGTGTCCCACCCCAACCAGGTCCTTTTGAACACGACCCATTGTTTCCCACCCACACTGTGTCAATTCGCTCATGTCCCACTTTTACCATGTCCTCTCGAGCCCGATCGGTCGTCTCCCACCCCTACCATGTCAATTCAAGCACAACTGCTCGTCTACCACCTCCACTGTGTCCTCTCGAGCTTGATTGCTCACCTCCCACTCCCACCGTGTCAATTCAGGCACAACTGCTCATCTCCCACCCCAACCGTGTCCCTTTGGGCCCAAGTGCTTGTCTCTCGCCCAGACTGTGTCTATTCAAGCTCGAATGCATCTGCCACCCTCACTGTGTCCCTTCGAGCCCAGGTGCTTGTCTTCCACCTTGAGCCCGAGTGCTTGTCTCCCACCCTAACCCTTCGAGCCTGGGTGCTCGTCTTCCACCCCAACCGCATCTCTTTGAGCCTGAGTGCTCATCACCCACCCTGACCGTGTCTATTCAAGCCCAAACACTCGTCTCCCACCTCAACCATGCCTTTCATCAGTAAATCTACCTTCCCCTGTCCAGAGCTGGACAGCACTGGACAATGTCCCAGTCTCCCAGAAGCCCCCAGCAAGGTACCCAACTGTCAGGAATTGTCCAGCTATGTTCTAGGTCTGTCCCAGGCTGGGACTACTTGGTGGCAGCAAACCTGATGGCATAAACTTTGACATGTATTACAGACTGTAACAGTTCTGTCACACTCTGTGATAGATGTGCTGATCTCCACTACAATATTGTACACACAGGATCAGACAGGGGGAGGGATTACATTGTCATCTCCAATGGGGACAAAAAACACATGCATAGTGAATGTGATACATGATGAGAAGTCAGGAACGGCAGCTAATGAGATGAAAATCAATCCAGGGCAATGTCAAAACCAGTTGACGATGTTGCAACAGTCTTGTGCTCCATCGCACAGTTGCTATGGAAATGAATACTGAGTGTCATTAAACAGTAATTTGGGGATTACTTACTTTCCTTGGTGAGCCCACTGGACTCGAAGGGCCTTTGTTTTTTCGGCGTGAAACGGAGATGTATCGCATTTCTTCATCAAGCCGAGCATCTCGAGGTAAACTGGAGAATAGGTGTTAACCCGAAAACTAACTTCACCTTGGGAGGACACCATTTCGTCGAGGATGACTTTGAGCTGTACATAGCGGAGTGAGCACATGTTAATTTTAAGTCGAGAACAATGTTACCGCCATGGCTACAATAGCCACCGTGACCCTTGGTACCTCAGCCACAAACACCTCCGGAAACAGTTTTCCAAGGGAAGAGGGACCTGTGTAAAAAAAATCTATGATAAGACCACCAAGAGCGGGATGAGCGAGGTTGTTCGTGCGTCCCTAACAATGCATTTAGTAGTGAGGTACACGAGATGTCAAGACTTACATTTTCGTCTACCCTGTTCCTCAGGAACGTGCCTTGAGCTCCGAGGAGGCCCTTTGCGATCTCAGAGTTTGCTCCGCATCGATTCTCGGGGTCCCACTTGTAGCGCTGGGTTACGTATATACGGGCCTTCTTCCTCAGCGCTGATCGCCAGTTCCCAAGGTCTTCCCAGAGCTGTCGAAGTCCTTTAAGTACATTGCGATATGAACAATAGAAGCTTACTAGTTTGCAGATCTCATTCGTGTAGTGGGGCCACCAACCTCGAATAGAAATCAGTGATAGATGCGGGAAACGATGATCAGAATCGTACCGTCACTGATTGGTAGGCCGCGTGATATTCTTTCGCTGATCGCTTCCTCCATATATTCGAGGGCCTGTGTATTGAAGTGAGAACGGGGTGGAAAAGCGTTCACGGATGCTGCATCGCAATGAGAGAACTGCTTCGCACATTCAAGGATGTCCTGAACTGCTGGTTTGTAAAATTGTATTTGCCACAGTTCGGCTCCTTCAGTGGCAGGACCAACGGGCGCCGCAGGTGAGTCAACTGTTTCCGACAGTTGCAATGAAGCAGAGGGGGAATGAGTTGTGTGACCATGGGGCACTGTGGGTGGATTTGTTCCTAATGGTTCTGACAAAGCAGAGGAGGGACAGGTTGTGTGACCAACAGAAGCTGGAGGGTTGACTGGCTGTGATGGAGCGAGAGGGGGGTTTGTTCCCGACGGCTGCGACGAAGTGGAGGGGGGACAAGTCATGCGACCAACAGGAGCTGGGGGGTTGACTGGCTGTGATGGAGGAGGGGAGTTCATGCCTTGAGCCTGAGGATATTGTTGCACCTGGATAGCATCCAACTGGGATTTGCTGGGGAGACGAGGGGCACAATTCCGTTGTCGATGGATGGCCACAACATCCTCGGTGATGGTATTCGTGGAGCCTTGATCTAGCGTGGAGTGGTTTTAGCTATGCTCGTTGCGTGCAATCACACTTACCATTGCTCGGGAACGGGACCTGATCTGCATTTTACACATAACTGGTCAGTAACACATTAGTTGCTGATTTCGAGCTACTTACGTTCGTTGTGAGAAGGGTCGTGGGGCTGACTTCGTCTTCGCGCAGATGCATCCTCTAGGTCACCAGACATTAGTAAAAAAAGCGGGAATAGTGTGTACTCACCTCTCCGAAGGACAGAGTGAGTGATATGGTCGTCGCCATTGGACCCGCGTGTCATCTCGTCAGCAGGGGCAGTGTGGTTCTCCTGTGAAAGAGCACGAGCCTGGCCCTGCAGGTTTGTATGCGGATTCTCTGATATGCCAGACGTTAACGTTAGCGGGGAGATTTGAAATTGTTGTGTACTCACCTCCTCGCAGGATGGATTCAGTGAAACGATCGTCGTCGTTGGGTGTTGTCTCATCAATTTGCGTACGTTCGTTGTGGGAAGGATTGTGGGGCTGACTCCGTCTTCGCGCAGATGCGTCCCCTAGGTCACCAGACTTTAGTAAAACAATCAGGAATAGTCCGTGTGCTCACCTCTCTGAAAGACAGATTGAGTAAGATAATCGTCACCGTTGGACCCGCGTGTCATCTCATCAGCAGGGGCATTGTGATTCTCCTGGGAAAGAGCATGAGCCTGGCTCCACAGGAATGTATGCGGATTCTCTGACATGCCAGACGTTAACGTCTGGGGGAAATTTGAAACTGTTGTGTACTCACCTCCTCGCAGGATGGATTCAGTGAAACGATCGTCATTGCTGGGTGTTGTCTCATCAATTTGCATATCATTGTCGTTCTCTTCACTGGCATAGTCGTCGTCTTTATCTGAGTGCGGAGTCGCAAGAAGAGTGTGTCCACGGAGTCTGGATGCATCGAATGGAACATGGTAAAACGACGCTGTACGCCGCAGACCCATAGGACATGGAGGTGGAGACATTGGACTATCGAAGTCCTCGAAATAAGAGGAGGGAGGTACCGGGGGTTCTTGAGATTGGGAACCCGGGGGAGGATGATGTGGCATGGTTGAGTGTCAGCGATCTTCCTGTGCTGAATTGGGTTGCGAAGTCCGTTGAGTGAGGTGAGGCGCTGGTGGTTGGGACACAATGTTTTCAGGCACCACCCGAGATACTCGGCGAGGGGCCTCCACACCGGATTGTGATGCAAGAGCCAAACTTTTGAGGTACGAAGAGTGGCCCTGCGCATGTTGAAGAGTGTCCTGGTCTCCCTGGGACGAACAGACTGAGTTGGCACGAGAAGTGGGGGCGGTAGAGGCACGGGAACCAGCAGAGAAGACTGAGCCTTCATGGGAAGACCTCGACCCAGACGAGGTTGATGACGAGTCCAAATTGCGCTGAGATCCGACATCGGGCAACCTAAATCCAAATTGCTGACCTGGAGTCCCCAAGCTGAACGAAGGTTGGATAGTAGATGGCAGCGGCGCACCAGAGACGGCGACAGAGCCCCCAGCCCTGGTTTTGAGTCGGGGCTTTGGCCGAGCGTTGCAAGGTGGAATCTGAGCAGCGACTGACCGGCTACCAGTGGGAGCCATGGGGTTGATGTTGTGTCCTTCGGTCGCGACATCAAGATCGGCGAGACGTTTGGGTCTGGGTGCCCCGGTGGTTTGCAAACGTTCTAGGTTCCTTATCTGGGCAAGCTGACCCCCACTGCCTTTTCCTTTGCGAGAAGAGCGTCTGACAGCACTTTCCTCTATCTCAAACATATCTGATATAGTCACGTTAGAAATGAAAAGAAAGGTTGTATCAACAATACCGGAACGAAGGTCCTCTGCCCGAAGGCGCTTTGTGAGGTTGGTGGGCACGGTCTGAGAATCTTCAACATCGTCCTGGTGTGCTGTCTTTCGTTTGGGAGGCATAACGTTGTAAATTGGGAGGCGACTCTTCAGAAGGTGGTGAAGGGCAGTGGGGGTGAAAAATCCGCATTATGGCAGACACGAAGTCCTTTTAGCTGTTGAGCCGCATGGACTCGTTTATGCATAGCACACGCAAGAATAAACGTCATCGGTAACAACTACAAAAACTAATCGTAAAACATCGCCTACGGTACAAGTAAGACTGACTCGAGGGATCACAGCCTCTAAACTTCTGAAGCATAAATAGAAAAGGGTAATCGAGTGCGTGATACTACGAACGCGGGCTGAAATGGATGCGGGTGGAGACTAGAACCATAAGGAGTGTATTAGGTAGGATTACGAGCGGGGAGGGGTGCAGTGGCCGCGAATCGCCAAGTTACGGGTCCTGTCGGTCTGGGATCACCGAAACAGAGATTTGCTGCAGGTCGCGAACATTTTGAAGCGCGAGAATCTGGATCAATGTAGTCCCCGTCGTCGGAAAGTTGCCTACGAGTGCCGCCTGAACTAGTACTCGATGTAAAACCAGGCCCACTGACTGGACGGATGGAGGAGGGGCGCGGCATTCACAGGGTGGCATGGATAGCGTGATTTGCATCCTCTGAAGAGCCGTCAGATTCGGAACACTCAGGTTCCGATGCGTCAGATGGAGCATCCGACCTGGTCTGAGGCTCGGCGTCACGAACAGGCAGCGGGTCCTTATTTGGCTGCATCCTGCGAACCCAGCATTGATTGTCGATGTCGCACAACGTTTTGAGAAACACTTTGATCATTTTGTCGTGTGTGATAGGACTGCCGGATTGGTACGAATTGTCCTTGAACTCCATTGGCAGGATAATCATCTCTCGCAGAGTCTCGAGGAGGGAAACCAGGGGCTGAAAGTATGGGGATATATGAGGCAAGATATTGCGTGACCAGCCAAGCTGAGACTGGATTGTAATTGTTTTCAGTAAGCTCGGTTCGAATGTGTTGAAATACAAATCAAAACACGAAGCGAGAGTGTTTTCGGGCTTGAGGCGATGAGGCTCGTCAAAGAGCACACAGATTCTGAGCAGGACGTAAAACAATGACTCGAGATCGTGACTTGCAGTGTGAGATACGGGTTTTCCAGGGCCAGCCATAACGAGTTCTGTGGCCATCCATGACCATGTTCCCTATGTAGACTTTAGTATCACTGTTTGTCATTTTGTAAACGAAGGGACTCACAGTGCGGAAGAGGGGATTTGTATCAATCGACGGTGAAAGCTGATCAGGTGACGAGTCTCTTCCCATCGAAAGCACGATTTCGTGGTCATCCTTTAGCTCAGACACCGGA
The DNA here is from genome assembly GCA_038090075.1 of Xanthoconium purpureum. Taxonomy (NCBI): domain Eukaryota; kingdom Fungi; phylum Basidiomycota; class Agaricomycetes; order Boletales; family Boletaceae; genus Xanthoconium; species Xanthoconium purpureum. Next base: position 9,475 of record JBBPMA010000400.1, on the reverse strand, counting down.
ACGCGTACAATCCGATCTTTGCCCTCGCCCAGGACGGATACTCGAACGGGGACCGAGTCCTCACCCGACTCAGAAGGCTGATTACTGAGCGGTGAGATGGGAGAGGTTGGGGGTAGATTATGAGGGGGGATAGAAGGCATTGATTTAGAAGAAGCCCGTGCTATCTCGGCTTGAGTGTGGGGGGCGTCAAGTGGAACGGAATAGCCCCAATCTGCCAGGAGGCCGCGGTATGCGATGTCCTTCATCCTGCTTCGCAAACGCATGCGGGTTTCTGGTGGTAGGTTGTCGAGAAAGTCCAAGCGGCGATTTTGACTCGAGGGATCCCATAAGACGAGGAGGAGATTTAACAGACTGATGTTGCAGTGGAGGACGTTCGCCTTGCCGATGGCGTCTTTGTGAACTTTGAAAGATCGTCAGTGGTACAGACTGCAAGGCACAAATAACGATGTACTTAATATATAGTCGATGAAGGCAACCAGGAGCTCGGCGAGAGAAGAGAAGGACATGATTGGTACCCCAAACGGCTCGGTCACCAGACGGGAGAGAACGTGAAGTTGGTATTTACGATTGTATAGCCGTGGAAGAAGTGCTCGAAGGAAGTGCGTCAACATATTGACCTTCGCTCTACTAATGGCACGAGAGGGATGGGGTCCCTGCACCTGTTGTTCGTGTATAAGTTGAGGTACGCCTTCAACGTTCGCATCATTGAGTCTGGCCAGTATATTCCCTTCTGTAAACTTGTGCAGAGGGTCGATCCATGAGTCCTTTATGACAACCTGCCGTCGAGATTTCTGGGTAGGCCCCTTCATCGAACCGGCCCAAACGGTCGTGCCGTGACTATGTAGCGCATCTGAAATGAAGATCAATTGGTCCAAAGAAACTACCGGATTGTCGTTCTCGTAGTTCTCGCCGTCCCACTTCCATGCAACTAACACCATCTTCTTCTTCTCCTCGTCCCAAAACACAGTTTCGTCGAACCCGATATTGGCCTTCGGAGCCATAGAGATACCGAGTAAAATACGTAGAAACACTTCGGGATTCTTGTGGATATCGAATGGTGCAGTGGAGAGAGATCCACCTCGATCGAAGAAGGTGAGGATGATGTGATGACCTAAAATTCGTAGGCATGGTGCCGAATGCCTTCCATCTTGTGCATAGAAGAGGAGGGCTGTTTTCCCGGCCACTTTGATAAAAGACTTCTTCAATGTATCGGGAGCGCTCCTATTCTTGATCTCTCCGAAGGCGCTGACATCCCTCCAGTCTAAGACTTTGGATGACTCGGAGGTGGCGATTGACGCTGGTAGAAGTATGAGATCGGGTTTTCAGTTCACGTCTGAACCTTTGAGTGGTGCTGTGGCTCCGTTTGCATGCCATGTTCTGAGCATTGGTGTCAATCAACGAATGGGTAAGGTGCGATAGAGGTACTGACTGTTGTACCTTGAACTTTCCGACAATATTCGCTGTTACTCTCAGGATGTCGTTGAGAAATTTGGCCATGTTCGGCTCTGCGCTCTTTCCGTGACATGACAGATATTGCTGCCAAAGCTCGGCGCCCTCGTTCAGGTCATTTCTTTTGTATATTCCTTGGTCCTGCAGTTTTTCAAGCAGCTGACTTGGGGTCATGTCACAGTTCGAGGATCCAGCGATGTCTGAGAATAACGCATGGTCAGGAAAGACCGCTTCAAGTAGGTTTCTACTCTCGGGGGGACTGAGCGTCCAGTGTAGTTCTTGTGTGTCATTTTCGATGAGAGAGTCCATCCGCTCGCAGTACCAATCGGATTTTTTCCGGAATGCTGGGGGCACGCACTGAATCTTCAATACGTCCAGTGAGCTCAGGTTGGTGATAGGACCGAGGTGGAACTTACACGTGCTAGGGTGTATGGCGTCGCATGTGTAGTCAGCGGCTGCAAAAAAAATGTTGAAGTGTCACAGGCCATATTCGGTAAAGAGCAAATAGTACCTTCGGGTCAAGGCGCGTATTGGACTGAACTTCTGACATGTGTGATTCTGAGGAGATTGATGCTGATGAGTGAGTCTGGAAAGAAGGAAGAGTCAGTTCACAACAGTTTTATCTTTCACAGTCCGGATCGGTCCTATCAATTAAATGGGGAATGATATTACATAGTATGCCAGCTACTCGTGAGTCATAACAAGATTAGGAGAGAGCGCGTAATAGAACTCTTTCGTCCAATATTTATTGAGCCAAAAGTCGGATGAGAGTTCATAGCTACTTGCGCTCATCAACTGCGAATGTGCCTCTTTGCCGAAGTGAGGTATAAGGTGTGCAGGGGAACGAATTTGAGTAATCGGTATAACATCCCCAATCCTGCTCCTGTCCGACCGAACCGCACGACGTATCAGATGCATACCTGTTCCCGGATTGACGTTGCTTGTATTTTGCTGTTGCAGGACAATGTTGAAACGCTGAACATAGACAGCGAGAAGATCTGAGTGCAAGGGACGGAAAATCATGCGAACTTGAACAACTGAGTGACCTACATGACAGAGCTCACTCGATGATGTTGGTATAGTCAATGATTATACAAGACATACCTTCTAGGCCTCGTCGGGGCCAATCGCTGTCCAGGTCTGCGTTGACAATAACGGCATCATACAGACCATGCGGGTTAGCAGCGGAAGGAGGCAACGCACGTAACGTTTGTGGAGCATCTGGAGTAAGCCTGTCGTGGTATCGCATCTGTTGGACATGGACTTTGTACCATATCTGAAGGTGATCGAATGGCAATTGACAGTTTTGCTGGCTTCTGACCCTCGAGACGTCGTGTGGTGCCCCATTTTGAATGCGACAGAGATATTCTGATATGGCTGCACAAAGGTCCGGAATATTAAACATATCGGCAGCCTCATCTACGCTGAGCCTCGCGGATGGTTTGGTGGAAAGATGGAAAGCGGTGGTGGTGGTCGCCAGAGTGCGGTATGGCTTCACGGCATTGGGGATGCAGCCGCGCACGAGTGCACGGGCGGTCGCAAAGTAATTGACGACAGGTTGAGTGGCGGCCATAAAGAAGGTATCGTTTGCCTCTGGTTCGTGCTCCTCAGTTCGCTCAAAGACCTCGTCGCCCTCGACTTCTTGTGGATCCGTTCCATCCACTTGGGACTCTATGAAGGTAGCGATATCAAAGTGGAAACATTTCTCCGCACGGTCCAGATGGCGTGCAATTTGATTGTAGTAATCGCGATTATTTCCGGCTCAGGCCGGAACTTTGATCTCTTGGACGTGTGCATGTTCTGTAGGATCTGCAGACCACTGCATGACTGCACCGGAGAGGCAAATGCTTGGGACAACGCTTTGAAGCAACTCTAATTTGGGAATCTCCCAGGAGTCCTTCCGCGCTCCAGCATGTATTATGGCGTCCTTGTTGTCGTGGAAGTCCTGCAGGGCGTTGGCAACATGTAGAAGGGAATCATCTGTGAACTTGGGCGCCTGGGCCAAATATCGAAAATCGACGAGTGATCGTATGGCAACGACGAAACACTGCGGGACCGAACCAGCAATGACGCCAACGATGTACCACTGGATGGCGCGATGATCGCGTCCTGTGACTTGTTTCAATTTTGATATGCCATCACCAAACGCGCGGTATCCGACAGGAGTTTGAAGCAACGAGATCCAGAAGTCAAGTTCGGCCGCCCCAACAACGGTAATACACCACTGAGTATCATGATCCCAAGAAAACCTATGAAAATGGTGAAGGGATTCGGGCGTGACGAATTCGCAGGGTTGTGAAAGTGGCCAGTCCATCCAGAAAGGGATGACAACACTGTTCAAGCCCAGACGTCTTATGACCTTTATAAAATTCTTGTAATCAGGGGGATCTTGTTCCACGTATGCCGTCCGAATAGCAGAGAGTGTAATCTGACTAGTGCATAGAGGATGATGGAACGCGTCACCAAAATCTTTGGATGTAGCGGTTGTGACGGGGGATGCCTTCGGACCTGTAGTGGCGAGGAGACACTCTTCGGGGGTGTCTGTGATCCATGACGCTAACGGCGTGTAACAGTAGCGCAAGTTTCCTACTGGATCACTCATCATGACCCCTACGGTAGCTGCAGTCTTGAGAGGAGCGAGGATACGGTTGAGCGCTTGATGGACGAGTCAATCGTGCAGCAATCCACGGATGCAGGAGTTCTTGTGTATGAATTTCGGAACGGGAAGGAGCGCGAGAAGTAGGTAGCCATGAAGTGACGTTTTGCTGCGTACACTTGCGTCGATATTTGCGAGGCTAATGAGGACGGGGTAGGCCACATGATTGCCGGTCATAATGGATATGTTCGTCTTATCTGATGACAAAATGACCCCCAAGACAGTTGCGCCGGCGGGGAGAGCGTTCTGTGAAGCGAGTCAGATCAATCTGGATATACGAACAAGGTGATGTACTTACCTGAATATTCCAAGCCCGGTCCCCAGTCAACCACTCATCGTAGATACGACATATCCTGGCCGCCGACGTCCAGACCTTCCGTGGTACGAAATCGATGTGAGGAGCCAGAAGCAGGTGGCTGAGGAGAGATTGGAGACATTCGAGCGGTTGGCGATAAAAGAGCTTAGCAGATTGTTTGCAGGGACCTTCGGGCTGTAGTTCTTCACACAGCCAAGCTGGACCGGAGGGGAGGAGTTCTGCTCAAGCGCGGAGCTGGTTTCCTGTGCGAAATGAGAGAGGGACCTCCTGGAGCTGAATGACATTCAATTGAGACAAGGGAAAACGGAAGATGAGTTGACGTACAATGTCTAGCGCTAGCAACGAATCGATAGCACCTAAACTCAGCCTTGACCGAAGCAACCAAGAAGCGAGCTGCCACTCTTTTCGCGATGCAAAAGGGAAGTAGAGATTACTCTGCCTCTCATCGGCATACTGATCATCGCAGAATGCGTCCATGAAGGTCCGCCCACCCGAAAATGCCTCACTGCACCCTTCGTAAGTCTCGACAAACCTGCCAGGAGGCACCACCTCTGAGTCTTCCGAGATATCCATCGTGGAATCTGACCCGCCCAGCGCAGCGCCAGGTGCTTCCGGAGATGGAAGACTCAGTCCCAGGTCCCAGTCTTCATGTAAAGGCGCATTTCCGTCAGTGCTCGGTGAGCAAAGCTGGTTGATGGACAAGCGAGGAAGATTACTTGCAGCGGGTGGTTGCTGAACATGAGAGAATGAGTGAGCGCACTCCTCGTACCAGGTCGCAGCAGTGCACGAGCCCATTGGCTGATTCATGTGTTGAAGAACATTTGTCACTGATTGGAACTTCTTGCCGCATTGGGGGCAACTGATCGTTCTCGGTTTCCCCCGATTGGTTCTCGCCTTGGGCATGTGAACGACGAAGTAGAAAAAGTGGTCGCCAAGTATATTGGGAGAAGTCGGGATGATATTCTGCGCCGTAAGGTAATGTACTTACTAGGAAACCTCAAGCAGGGCCATGTTCTAAGTCCATAAGTCAACGTGACGTAAGTACCTCACATCCCTTTTCCTCGTTGCCACCAAGTCACGATGTCCTCCAACTTCAACGAACACGATACCCAGGCTGCCAATGCCTGCGATCCACATATAGCTGTTCCGCCTCACAAAGGAACAGACGACATATTTCACTTGTGTCCCTTTCCTGACCTGCATGTCAACACCATTTCGCCGTTATACATACCATCGAGCCACCCCCCGAATCTCTCGGAGCCCAGCACTTCCGCGGAAGGCTTTAGGGAAGATGAGCGTCTCTCTGATGGAGATAGCAGGGGTGCAATGTGGGACATAGACTCACAGGTGAGCAATAATTACTGTTTGCAGTACATACCATACGAGCTTCGAGCAGCAACCGCAGGAATCAGATATCGTGGTACCTCCACCGAAAAACTCCGCAGAAGCCTATCTCTTACTTGAGGCAGCACGCGCTGATCGACAAATACGGCTCATGCGGAAGAACCTTTCTCTTCAGATTATCCGCCGCAATACACTTACTCTTCAGTACAATCGCCTCGTGTTGGAGGGAGCGCAAGAGGACCTATGAGCAGCGGATCGTCTCGTGGGACGTGTACATTTTATGATTTGAAAGAGTGGT
>JBBPMA010000399.1:0-26237 GCA_038090075.1 Xanthoconium purpureum | reverse complement strand
CAGTGAAGAATTATTATATTATATTCTAATCCTCTTCATTTTTGCCTGCGGAAAGTTATCCAATCCTATATAATTGCCATAAGGCCTATAGCCTATAGATAATGTTATATCTAAGACTATAATCTATTATCCATAGCCCTTTGGTGATTATATAGAATTATTCTTCTCTTCAAATTTTCCTGATTGGATACCCACCCACATTCATCTCAAATATTTTCTTTTTCAGGGCATGCTGCTGCACATGTACTAATTTACAAACTTCCCAATGATCTGCTGCCAACCCACCTTGATCACATTTCCCCAGAGTCAGACTTGAGCAATGGTTTGACTTGTGTGCCTACACCTGCCCCTTGTGGCTGTGCCAATTTACAACCCCCCATGTAAATTTCCCGAGCCATAGATCCTTATCATTATCATCACATCATATGTTTGAAGAACCTCGTTCCGCTCGTCCTCGTGGTTGTCACACTTCTGTGTTACATCGTTGCAACAAAAACCATGCTTTGCAACAGCCACAATAAATGATGGATAAAATCAAGTGGGTGGCATACTTGGCCATGGTGGTGTCACGACTAGGATTCAACTTGAATGATACCTGGCTGGTCACCGACGGATTCGGAGGAAGAGTTGTGGAGACGATATGGACTAAATCTGCTAGTGAAGATATATTTACCTTTGGCAACACTCTATGATGTATACGATTGCTACAACTATTCCTAGCGTCAAGTGGGTTCTTACCAATGCTTTTGAAGGTTAGGGTAGGGTAATATCTCGACCCGAGATGTCCAGTTTTCCGGTAACAGTGGCGCGAGGAGTGATTTGGAGGGGCAGTGGCGCGTGGGGGGTTGGAGGGGGCGCAGTAGATGCGCAATAGTTTCCAGTACGCCCTCGCCGCCGTCTGGTCATATGGTGATTCACTCGTCCCCTTTTTGTTATTCTGCCCCTGAGTTGCTACAGCGGCGATACCCAACCAAGTTTGACCTCCACAATGCACGTTCTGACTGCGTTCATGGCAACTTCCACCCAGAACTGTGGGCCTGTTCCATTCACCCAGGGGGCGAGGTGAGGAGGGCGTGTGCCCTTCGTGATCAGGTGGTCACCTCGCTACAAAGGAACAGCCCCATAAGGACTGAACTTACCGACACTCAAAGTGATGTCTCCTTCTCTTCCTCGCGCCGTACCTAGTTTTGGATAGTTCTGTAGAGTAATTTAATGGGCGCAGTCAGGTAGGATAAGAAAAGCAAGCGACAATGTAATCGTACATTGTCGTCGGAAATACACTAAAAACCATAAGGCAGCCGGGGAAGAGGATAAATGGAGGAGGTCGAACGCCAACTGAATTAACAAGCCCCATCTCTCCCCCACTCACCTCGGTACGCCCACGTCTCTTGCACGGCAGAGGCTCTTCGCTGACCTCAAACTTCTTCTGTCTAAGTAACTTTCCAGAAAGAATGGTCTGGGTATCCAATCGTTGTGACAGCGACATCCGCGTTTCGATCACGAACAAGAGCGGTGGGAGTGCCGACACATTCAGCGTCGCCTCCGAGCACAAACAAATTGAGGGTAGTGGACAAAACCATTGGAGCAGGAAGGGTCAGGAGACGGTGACTGTTGCCCGGGATGGTGGGAAGAAGCAGTCGGTCGCGGTCAACAAGGACGACTTTGTCCGGGTGTATGTTGACTGCGTGACCGTCAGTCAAGTGAATACGGTCTGGCCAGAGTAGGGTCCGCACCAAACCCGAAGAATATGTGGGAGGAGCAAGCTTGGGCGTAACCCCAGGCGATAGTGGACAGCGTCGTAACCGCCGCTCGCTGCGAGTTTGTTCATGATGTATTCTATCGACATGTCGGAAAGTCTGAAGGAGAAGTGAATGCAATTGCTATATTGACGGACTCGAGTTTGATTACCGTTTTCGGAAACTTGAAGCATCGCTCGGCTGCACTCCTTAGCCTGACACGCCGTCCATCTCTCGCTCGAGGATGACCTCGCTGAACTATGTTGAGCCCTCAAACAGTAATCTGGTTTGGTTCTTCCATTGTAATCACCGTTCATGTACTGATTCGCGTGTAGATTTGTTGCATCTGCCAGTGAGTGCGACAACGTGCAACGACAATGACAAAGTCTCTCAATCTCAGATTCACCTCGACGTTCTCCAGCGCTCCGTTTACGAACCCAACAACCACAAGGTCGTGTATGCACACGTTCTGTCACGACTGCGTTGTGGAGGCAGTGAGACATTCACCGCATTGTCCGATTGATCGCTCTCCACTTGCGATGGAAGACTTGGCACCAGCGAATCCCATCGTGAAACATGTTCGTCCCACATTCTTCTTTTTCGCATCCTTTTCCTTCCACTGACTTGTCCACGTGTCTAGCTCGTGGACGAACTCATTGTAGAGTGTCCTCTTCGGGCCGCCGGGTGTCCGCGCACATGTCAACGACAATTATTGGAAGGGCACATGAAGGACGCATGCCAATACGTCGCGGTACCATGCTCTGAAGAGGGCTGTGGCCTAATGGTCTTGAGAAAGGATCGCGGGAAGCATGCAGATGTCTGTGTCCACCGTTCAACTGAATGTGACGGGTGTGGTGCTTCTATCAAATATTCCGATTTAACCGTGGGTCCCGTTGCTTTTTTTACAAGTCAGTCCCTTGAGCGTCGATTCTTTTTGGGAAAGTTAGAATCATTATTTGGAATGTTCCTCGAAGACGGCGACGTGCTCCTTTTGCGCGGCTGAAATCTTGCGATCAAGGTTGCAGGATCATGCCGCTACATGTTCTAAAGTCGTCGTTCCTTGTCCACATGCCGATAATGGCTGTTCCTGGGATGGTCCACGTCACGAGCTGTCAGAACTTCATATTCCTTCATGTTCGTATGAATCAATAAAGGGCTTCTTCGCCATACATGGCGCCCGGGTCTCAAGCCTCTCCGCGGAGAACACTGCCCTCAAGCAAAGGGTCCAGGCGCTAGAAGGGATCATGCACCTCATGCAACGTGAGATGCAGCCGTTCAAAACAATTCTAGGGCCCTGGTACCACTCCGAGGTGCACAGAACAAGCCGTGCAGACATTCAACATAATCCCGTTCCGGATGACAATAACCTCCAAGGTTTTGCCGGACCATCGTTTTCCAGGACTGCTGCCCAGCGTACACAGACACACGTCTCTCCTGATCCATTTGATATCATCGATACCGAACAGGACACCGCCATTTCATTCTTCCTTCCTCCAGAGGCTCTTTTCGATAGCCGAATCCATCCACATTCTCGCACATCGGGCGGTCTGGTGGACATCCAGTCACACCCTGGGCAGCGGTCGTTGCCGCTCACACCTGTTGCACCCCTGAACCTGAGTACTTCCCTCGAGGGGACCCTCGTTGGCCTGCGAGACTCTGTGACCGCAGTAGCTGCATCCGTTGACTCCATAGCACGACGCAATGACATTGCGCTCACGAACGAGAACATGCGTATCAATGAAGAACTTGGTTCACTAAAATATGCAGTACACGGCATTCGTCTCCAGGTATGTCTCTGCTCCACTGCCCAATTTTTACAATACAGTTCGTCGTCGTCGTCTAACCGGCGCGTTCTTGGTCTTTTTTTTTCATTTACCTTGTCATGGTGGATCTATTTACACTCGCTTATCTTGGTCTTATCTCGACCGCTTCCGAACAGTTACACCGTCTCATGATGGACAGGAACGCTCAAGTCACAGGACGCATAGGTGAACCTTCAGCGATGACCGTACCTGTCCCCATACCTGCGCCCGCACCACCCATGTTCCACCCTCCAATCATGACGCCCCCATTCCCCCCAGCTCCTGGGACGAAGCTCTAACTCTCGGGACAAGTTCTCCGCCGTGGACAATTTCACCCTTCCCATTCCGTCACGTACATAATAATGAAGACGACAAACGGCCGTCGTAGTTGCACTCGAATCGCGGGAAACCCATCCTCCGGTGACCTGTTTGATGACCAGCCGCTCATCCGGCCCGTTGGGGTGGGTATTCGTTTCCAAACGCAGATCCGAATAAATGGGCCTGCGAGAAGACGCGTCTTTGTTCGTTCCTTTTTCTTTCTCATGTCACTCGTTCTTTTTTTTTCGGAGAGGAACGCGCGAGTGCGTTTTCATTTGGTTCACGTTCACGTATGTACACACAGATCTGGGGTTCCTCGACGGATCTCAATTCAATCGTTTTTTCGGCTTATCCGAGCGGGGGTGACGTGGACATGGACGTTGAGTGTACCTGGGGTCTGAACTGGGAGCTATTTGTCTTCTCCTTTCCCCCATTTCGTGACGGATATGTCACCTCCGGCGGACGCTGTCCCTGATTGGGCTATTCAGGAGCACCCATTTTGAAAAACTGTTCACAGGTTCGAGTCATCCACATCACATAGGAGTTGAGCGAACAAGAGCACAGTGTTCCGGGTGACGTCCGATCGACATACATTTGGTTCGATTGGAGATACACTCGCGTCATCTCGTTGATAGGTCCCCCGACGGATCGGACGCTTTACCTTGCATACGGAAAGGAACGGGAAGAAAGCAGAAACCGCGAACCTCTTGAAACGCGAAAACGCGTCATGGGAGGTCGGTACCTTGGCCCTTGGATCTAGGGATTCGCAGTACTCACGCCCAGAGGTCGGGAGCTGTAGTTGGCGTCGTCACGGACTATACCCGTGACTACTGTACCCGTTCCCGTGCCCGTTCTCCTCGTTCTCCGCTCGCTCGTAGTACGGTAAACTACCGCACAGCGTCTAGCCTATGGTGATGCTCCATTGCTGTGCCCACTGCCCCGTCATCGCCATCGCCATCGTTGGTCGTCGTCATCGTCAGCCTTGCATTATTGCGTCTTGTTTCCAGCTCCGGCTCTCACTAAAATATTTGTTTTGATTATCACTGCCAATCAGACTCGGTTACCCCCATCAGAATCAAATCTCTGATTTGGGGCCCGGACTCTCTCAGCTGAGGGGGGATCGATGACCAGCCCCGCAGGAAGGAACCGACGCGCGAACAAGAGCGCGCGGGACAAATTCCCCCACGAAAAAAAAAATCCAAATCCAAATCTAATTCCAATATCGTTTTTGTCGCCGTGCAAATTCGGGTCCCCCGCCAATGCCACCGATAAGTACTATCACAGCACGGCGGCGGCGGCAGTGACACGACCAGCACAGCACTCTGATCCGTTTCAAACGCGCGAGCGTCTCGGATTGGTACCCGAGCAACAAGCCGAGCAACATAATCGCCCAATCAACGACGAGCGTCGAGCGGTCCCCCCGATCAAGAATTCAGCACCTGATATTAAAAGGGGGGAAAAGAAGGAAAACAGGAGGAAAAGATACCATTGGCAGTGCCAGGTGACTTCCCCCTTGATTAGTCGCGTCCGCTTTAATCGCCTCTGGACCCTTGCCGCGTACGTACCTCGAGATCACAATTCACAAATTCACAAACAACTCGGTACCGCCGAACGCTTCCCGCGATACCCACCCATTGATTCTTCCATCGGTGTCACACCTGCCGAAAAATCAGGTGATGAGAAACAAGAGCGATCGATTACATTCCGTCCTCGGGCAAACAATACCGGGTGTATTAAGCTAGTTACACATTAGGGAGAGAAAGCCTAAGGTTTTTTTAAAAAATAAACAAAGACACCGGCAAGACGATCGCGATGGATTGAACGAAGGATGAGAGACGGACTGACGATTGCGGATGTGGATAGGATAAAAAAGTGCGCAAGAGTGAGGGAGATGGGGGGGAAAGGGAAGGAGAGTTGTGAGCCCTGGTTAACGAGGGAAGAAAAAATATGACACATAAACAGGAAGGGGATGGAGATGATGGTGGAAAAAAGGAATGTGGTGAGCAAGAGGTTCGATAGCAGAGAATAATAGCGGGTCTCGAGATCGATGGACAAGCAAATATAGCAAACGGAGTTAAGGCAGAGATGAATCCGATAACACAAGCGCCTCCCATAATACGGCGGCGTGTTGTACCATTTTTATCACGGGTAGAAGAAAAGGGAAAAAGAAGTATAATACAAGACGGATATAAACGCCAACGGAAAGGGATTGATAGGCCAAACACACAACAAGAATGAGATGGAAGGAAAATCAAAACCAAAACGCCCACTAGACAATTCACCCGAACAATGTATTGCAAAGACACAATACAGAGTGTGAAAACAGAACATGAACTGACCAGATGAACATGTTTTTTTCCGACCAACCTCCCCGAGAGGCTCAGGTGAAGGATGAGAACGGCTCTTGCCCTTGACCGGCCGCGTACGTGTAGTCGCTCGGAGGAGGCATATATCTTGACATGTTGAGCGGTACCCCCATAGTGTTCTGCACACCTTGATAGGTCCCTTCAGGCGAGTATTGCAACTGCGTCGACTGCTGTTGCTGGTAAGACGGATCCGGTTGCGCAGACCCTGCCCCAGGGACGAAAGGCGGTTCTCCCGAATGCGCAAAGCCGGATTGGGTTGTGAAGCCGCCACCAGGAGGGCAGTGCTGCTGTGGAATCCCCGGCTGAACGGAGGACCCACGAGCCTCAGTGGGAGACGTAGGGTAAGGACCGCGTGTGTCGAGACTGTTCTGCACAAAGATGGGAGGGAGGGGCTCTGACGCTTGGATGCTTCCGCGGCGAGTTACTGCGATCTCCGCATTCCCTGGTACCTGTGAGAGCTTGGGTAGTTTGAGTGAGTAATCAATCAAGAAACGCAGGTGACAAATCGCCTACAGGGCCATAATCGTAGATCCCATCGTTGCGTAACGTGCACGGCGTAGGCTCTTTGACTTGTCGAATGTGCGAGCTCGATCCAGGGGTAGCCGTGGAGGCAGGGGAAACGTATCCCCCGATCGTCTCAGATGAGTGATCTTGCCGCCCAAGTTTATCCCTGTAGGTGAGAGCGGAAGCTGCGTTCAGGTGTGCCTCGTTAAGGGAGCCCTGACTTGATCGACCTGTCATGTTAAGACCGGACAGCCGCATTTCGAGATAGTTCCCAGACGCACTAGGGCCGTTCATACGTCAGATGTCATCGCTAGAGAGAAACATGTTCCGGTGCTCACCATGACCCTCGCCTGGTAGACGGATCGTACCCCAAATGATCGGCCGCCACACAGCTACTCACGTCAGAGTATATCGCGCTGGACTCGCTTCCAGATACGCTTGCGACGGATCCAAATCTCGTGAAAGCACTGTAACTGCCAGAGTCCTCGGTATCCTGGTCCGGTTCCCGCGATCTGGGGTATGACCAGCGTTGCAGCTGGGCAATCTCGGGGGACTGCAAGGGTACTGGCGGCGACTCGACCTCCCCAGGCGTAGGTGACGCGTTAGGAGGCGAGACCGAAGAAGGGTCGCCAAACTGGAAGTCTGGCGTTGGAAGCGGGCCAGGAATCGGGGGGGAGAGCGCGCGAGACGAGATGGCATACAGACGATTATCAGAGAACCTGCGCACAGGAGGCGCAAGTGACTGCAGTGGACCACCTTCGGGCACAGGAGGGAAGGGTGTTCGTACAGGCGCAAAAACCTGCGGTTCTGATGCGCGGTGAGAAAGAGTAGGTCGAGAGAGTGGATATCCATGTCCGTTGGTCCTAATAGGGCCCACGCCAGGCGGACGCGCCAAGTTGGCCGGTACAGAGCCGGCGGGGGAGAGCGGCGACTTGGGTAGATAGAGCGCTTCATTTTTCTCCTTGGCGATGCGAGCGAATGGGTGGTGCATCAGCCGGTAGAAGCTGACGTCCATGGATTTACGTCGGTCAAGGAAAGGCATGGGTTGTTGCGTCAAATGTGGTCCCGCGAGCGGTGAGAGCATGGTCGGCAAGGAACCGCGTCGCGTGCTGTACATGTCAGCATCCTGGCCGGGATCAAGCGGCCGGACGTGAGGTGGAACATCGACGGGCGCAGCCGAGAAATTCCACATTGGGGGCGGTGATGGGGGCAGGGGCGGGGGAGAGCAAGAGAGCTTGAGCACAGGACTCGCAGATGGCTCGGCGAGGGCTGGACCAGAGGAGACGTCGTCCTCCATGGGGGGTACAGGCTTCTCTGTGGCGGTAGACGAGTTGGAGGAGTCGTTTGGGGATGTATCTCTTGAGGGAGGAGACTTTTTCATGGACGGCGAAGCAGGTTTGTCTTGGTCGGCACCTGCAGCAACGCGTTTGCGCAGGGCTTTTTCCTTTGCACGTCTGCGGGGAGGAACGTCAGAGGCACAGGCGGGGGAGAGACGCTGGACGGTACCTGTTCTGGAACCAAACCTGAAAAAGGCGCGACGCGCAGGATGAGCACGCGTACTCCGGGGTAGGCTAGGGCGGGTGCGTACCTGGACCGCGCGGGGGGACATCTCAAGCTCAGCGGCGAGTTTTTTGCGGAGGACGGCGTTGGGTTTGGTATCCTTGCGGAAGACATCCTCGAGGACCTTGAGTTGGTGTCTTGAAGTGCGCTTGCGGTGTTTCACTTCGTTGGGGATGTACGGGAAGAAAGTCCTGAAATCGACAGACGAGGGGTCGACTCCAGGGGGCATCAAGGAAGGAATGCAAGTACTGGGATACCTTGGCTGTGCGATGACATTTGGGTCCATCGCGGGGTGCGGGTTGAGGGGGAAGGCAGCGTCGGGAACGGAGGGGAGGAGGAACAAGGAGTGGGATGTGTGAGATGGAAAGGAGGGAGGAGTGGGCGGCTTGGCAGACATCCCAGGGCTTGTCCCAGGGTCCCGTCTTATAGTACCAAGCTTTGCGAGGTCCGTAAGATAAATGGACAACCGACCTAATCCATTCACACAGACGTCCAACCTGAACCCTGAGCTTCACGCGAAAAGGCCCTGGTCCTCGACGCCTTTTTTTTTTGGAGAACTTGGAACGCTGGGTTGAATTTTTTTTTCAAAGTCCTTGCCACAAGTGGCAGTTTCCGAGTGAGACCTGTCAATCTGGGCAGCGACGGAGGCGAGATTGCGGGTGCAGGTCCACTGCCGCGTTAAATCCTTGTCCTCGTCGTGTTGATCGTCGTCTCTCCTGCGTGGCCAGCGATCACCCAGAAATGATGTCGCAACATTTCCTCCGGTCTCGAGCTTCTGCAGTGCCACTTCAATTTCATGATCTCCAGCGCGACCAACACGCGTTGAGCCAACGTTCCCGTGGATCACCTTACGAGAACGTCTCCACGAAAGAAAAAAAGTTGCATGTCCACCAAGCTCCCCGTCCTGGGTTACTTTCCTCCCTCTCCTCGGACTCGGACCTGTAAGGCACACGTGCAGCGCTGCAGGTCCATCTCCCGCAAACTCGGCGATGCGTCATCAGTTCAGCCAAGCATACTGTGATGGCTTGACAACCACGCGCCAATCTATCCAGTCATCTGGCAGGCACGACCCTGTCGTCGTCCTTTCACTTTGTTTCGTCTCATCTTCTCCCGTCCCGTTTCGCAGCGGACCCCAATCGGAGATCGTTACCTGGAAGCCTAGCAGTGTTCTACCCACCGATAACCTCCAATCAGAGCTCCAGAGACCCAGCCTGGAACCAGATCTCAGTCAGCACCGCACGGCAACACACGGTCCAGAAGCACTTCCATCGGGGTATCCCGGCCCCTCTTCTCTTCTCACTTCGCCTCGCCAAGTGCGTGCCCTCGCAGCTTCTTCCATCAATGCATCACGTACACTCACCACGTCCACGTTTATACACGACGGAGAAAACCGGACGTTGGCGTCACCCCCTCAACAACCCGCAACGGAGACCGATGTTCTCGTGCCTGCCCCTGGACCATACTCGTTCCGACAAATCACCGTTATCTGCGCCCGTCCCCCATCTTACATGTACAACTCGGCATCGATCAATCCCACCCCATCTTTATGATCCAATGATCCAATTGATCCCAGTCGCCCACGGGCGAATCCAGAATACCTTACTCATCCCCCCTCTTCTCCCTCGTCTGAAATCCCCGCGGGCACGCAGCATGGTAGTCTTCCTTCCCTAACCATCCGCAGCATCATTTCCATTTTTCTGCTGCCGTTGACTCATCGCCTCGGCGGTACGCTCACCCAAAAAAGTCGCCTTTGCCTTTGCCATCGGCATCATTCTTTGATGTCTCCTCGTGGCGATGGCGCTCTCAACGCCCGCCTTCTCTTGTTGATCACCGCGTCACGTTAACGCATCTCATCACACACCGAGGAAACGGCATATGTAGTAGCATATTCGTGAACTCATGACGGCGTATTAAACACAACCCTTGGTACCACAAGAAAAGACATGAGAAGAGAGAAAGAAAAATGCAACGAGACAATCGTATGTATGAGATTTCAGAGAAGAAAAAAACCGAGGGCTGCAGGCACTCCTCGGAGAAATATTCAATAGAAATGGGAGTCATGTGCAATATGTACTGTGTGCGGATAGTCTACGATAGAGGTGTGGATGATGAGTCATAGATGCCGATGATGTTGATGAGGACGGGGCGTGCAATGTGGTGAGGGGGTATGAAAAAGAGGTGGCCGGGCGGAAAAGAGGTCGCAGAGGAAGCTTAAGCAAAAAGATATGTCCCTAGAATATAATGTTATAGTAGCGAACAATGTCCCAAGAACGTACAGTCGCAGAAGGAAAACCACGAGTCTTTCCTTCCGCAGTATTCAAGATCAGGGTTTGTTTCCGTTTGATGTTTTGATGCTCCAGTATGATGGCGGGGCCCTGTCATGGTGGGAAACGCGAAGTAGCGCGGCGAGATGTCAACTCCGATGTCATGGGCTGAGATCCATCGCATCATCATCGTCGATAATGGTCCGACGGCCGAGGATTTCCTCCAGGAATGTATCCGGGACGCTGGCCAACGGGGATGCTGCGAACAGAGAAGAGCCCGTCACCTTGGCCTCCGAATATATTCGCTCCATTGCCAAACGTGCTCGGCGAATGACGCGGTGGGAATATACCATCTGGATGTCGACGCGCTCAGTCGGATCGGTCCGCATCATGCTCTTGATCAGGTCAAACAATTCTGGACTACCATCAAGGTCCACCTGACCAAAGTCTTCTCGTCTCAAGCGATGCCATCCGTCTCCCCTGCAAAAGGCAATGTTAGCTCATCAGAACACTCGCCAGATTGGGGTTACAATGGGGTAATATGACAGTTTTACTCACTGATCAGGCACGACAATGTTTGTCGCTGTTTCAAGCATCGTCATGCCGAAACTATGCATGACATGGTTAACGAAGGATCGTTGACGACCGGGTAAACATACCTGAAGATGTCGGCAGCCCTGCCATACGTCCCTTGCAAAACTTCTGGTGCCAAGTACACCTTATCGCCTTCGCGTTCGAACCCTCCGAGCGAAACACCCAGTGGGCTTCCACCGCTAGCTCGAGGCCACAATGACGCCATCCCAAAATCACCAATCTTGAAGCGACCTTCTTGCGTCAAAAAGATATTTGCCGGCTTGAGATCCAGGTGGATAACGCCGGATTCATGAATAAACCGAAGACCCTGCAAAAAACAAACAAAATCAGTGCCATGTCACCACAAGCTAAACCATATCGAGAGAAAAAAGGCTTTGAAGACGTGTTCACTCACGTTACTCAAATCCACAAATATTTTCCAAACCCTAGCTTCATCCAGTCGCGGAAATACCTTGCCATACTCCCACAGGAAGCGCGCAAGGTTTCCCAGCTCACAGAGTTCAGTTTGGATGAACAACGTCTCGTCCTCTTCCCAGCTGTCAATATACGCGAGGACATTCGGATGAGGACCACCTGCAGCGGCCGCCCGACATAGGTGCTGTAAGACATCAACTTCTTCGCGCAGACGCAGTCTACCGAGATATGAATAAGTCACACGGACATTAACAGATGGATGACGGCTCATACCGGTGCCGGGGTCCTTCGAACGGCTTAGAACGTTTCACGGCAGATACACTATTTGATGGTCCATTCTTGGATCTGACCTTGAGGACCTTACCAAATTCACCACTACCAATCTGATCGATCTCTACGAACTCCTTGTCGAAACGACCCAGCTTGTCGTTCGCCGCGGGCACAGCACGGAGAGATGGGATAATGTGCCGATGTGACGTCGAGCCATGCACTTGACGCCTTACGAGCGTGGGTGAATTTAATGTGATCACAGAACTGTTCGATGAGGATCGAGAACCAGGTTTCTCCGAAGTTATGTTTAGCTGGTTGGCCGCAGCAGGGGATATATGCGTCGAAACGCGAGGTGGTATGGGCCAGTCTGGACCGCGGCATCGCGTGTACATCAGCATCGAGTTGGATGATCTGAACAGAGCTAAATCAAGATTACCTTTGCTACGCCGTGTGGGAGTTGCAAGGGAAGCCTCACTCCCACTTGAGAAGGCTCCACTACTACTTCGCCGCATTAGCCAACGTGTCCGCTCGACAGGCCCAGCAGGCCCACATGTCACAGGGGGACGACCGAGGCCAAGACCCTCGTATTTGCTCACTTCTTTCCTCGTACTCGGGCTGTTCTCCTCGTCCTCATCCTCGTCAGACCCTTGCAGGTCTAGAGCCTTCTTGATACCAAGTGCAGGAAATGCAGCAGGTAAGCTCTTCCGAGGCCCATTCTTTATTTTGCCAACAGGTGCCGCACCAAGGTCTAGGCCTCCAAAATTGAACCCAACTTTGGAGGCGACAGCACTCTGCCAGGGTCTGTTTCCTCCGAGGTATGCATTCTTGGGCCTCTTGACTGGCGTGCCTGGTGGCTTCTTTGATTCTTCGGCCGAGGGCTTACCGCCAGCTGCAAGCGTTTGCAGGATAAATGCGTCGACATCCACGCCACCGTTTGTTCTAAAGTCGTCGTCTGAACCGCTAACAATAAATGTAGGCGGCCAGCCAGAATGAGGACCAGGCAGGACACCCGGTGTAATCAGATCGTCTCCGATGTCTGAATTCAAAGAAGACGCTGATGTCGACGTATGTGGCACAGCGGAGAGCGAAGTGCCTGCACTCCCCTCGTCATCACTTAAAGCAATGCCTGAATCACGAGGCTGATATTTCAATGGAAGCATATTCTTGCCCTTCTTCCCCGTGGATCTGGGTGAGGGAGTACCCTCGGTGACGTTGAACACGAACGATGTTTCCGGTGGACCGCACGGCTCGAAGAACATGTCGTCTTCTTCGTCGTAGCTGCCATGAGGTAACGAAACAGGCGATGAATCCGGCGAAGGTATATTGAGAGTGGAACGCCATGGAAACGTAGCAACCGTCTCAGTAGCAGAGCCTGCGTAGCTATGCCTGTTGGATACCAATGTATGCGCATTGACGTGGGGTCTCGAGGATGACGCGGTAGCATTTGATGCCGTACGCGACCGGGTCTTCGTCGTGCTTTGGGGAATGGAGGGTCCAAAGAAGAGAGAAGCAGAGCTGGTGCTTGCCAGACGCGTCATCGATTGGCGAGGCGCGATGTTGGGCGCATTCGTCTGCAAGAAGGGGGTTGGTCCACTACTACCAGTAAGACGTCTGCGGGGCAGCGGGGAGTCGCTCGCTGACGGAAGTGGAACATTGTCAACAACGGACACCCGATTTCGACTAGCTGATGGGAAAGCGACCGGGGGAGACTCTAATGGACGTCGTTTGGGACTTGGTGTGTCATGCTAGAGATGGGCCAAAACGCTTTATTGCGACGGACATCCGATAAAAGAGAAAAACGTACGTGAGATGAAGCAGAGGGTGATGGTGTTTGATGTACGCTCTCAAGGAGCTCAAGAGACACGGGTCTCGAACGGGCACGTCTCTTTAGAATATGACCCCCAGGCGATATTGCCTCGGTCACCTCGTCCAAAGCGCTGCCCTTCTGTGGAACAGCTTTGATATTTAAAGGCTTTCGAGGGCTGCGTAACTGATTCTTTGACCGTCGCGATAACAGGGGGAGCTTGTTCGACAACGATTTCTTTGTTGCCACGTCATGTCGCTCCTCCACTTCGCACGCCGAGTCATCGTCCTCTATAACACCCCAGTCCTCATCCGAGTTTTCCATATCACGAATGCGCAGTCGCTTCATCGTCTCGGCTTGTCCCTTTAGGTAAGCCTCTGTTTCCGCCTTTGTATGTGGAGTGCGAAAGCCGAACCGGAGCGCAGGGAGAGGAGCGAGGCGATGGAAGGCGACTCCGGAAGCAGGATCTGCCTTTGCGGCAGAGATGGGCAAAGGGGTAGAAGCAGACTGCCGCAGTGGGGTCGAGAAGCCGCCCGATTGCGCCGATGATTTACGTTTTGTGCCGACAGCCGTGCCAGGGACTGCAGGGGTTGACGCGACTTCGGCATGGGCGTTGAGCTGCTTAGACTTGAGCACGGAACGAGAGTTGGAGCGGAGTTCCTCTTTCACAGGTGTTCGGAGCGGCTGTGAAGATGGGGCAGGGAAGAATGGAGAAGTGGCTGCGGAGGAGGGAGAGAGAAAGATGCCGCCCTCGTCGTCATCGATCGGTACAGGCTGCTTATGTACGCGCTTGGAGTATAGGCGGTGCACTGGGGGAGGGGACTTGAAGGGAGATTGAAGGAAGATGTCGTCCTGCTCTGGATCGTGGACGGGTGGAGCAAAGGGTCTTTGTCTGAGCGGGGACGGGGTCAACATGGGTGAGTCGTAGGAAGGAGCAGAGAAGCGAGGTGGGGTTGAATAGTGTGCTGCACGGCAGTTGGGGGATATCGGGGACATGTTGCGGCCAGATACAGATATATACTGGGGTGGGGGGGTCGAGAGGATCATGGACGTCGTTGACGACGAGGTACTTTGAATAACTTACGTGCTGGTCGTCGTCGTCGTCGTCGTCGTCGTCGATGAAGGGGGGGAACAAAGGGAGAATTGCGGTGGACACGTCCCGTCGCGTGTTTAAGGCGAAACCGGACAAACGCGTGGGACCTTACTCAACAACATCACGTGAGCGCGCAAATTGACTCCGTTTCATGTCGCCGTCAACGTTACACGAGGCTACCGACTCCGTCTGTCCGCCGCTGCCAATTTAGTCCGTGACCCTGTGAGGCACCATTCAGTCCGTGTAAATATCTTGGAGCAAAGTCAGGCAATTTTCACGCCTTTTTTCTTCTGTTCTCTTCTTTACGTTGTGCGGGCTTCGCGGTAATTACAGCCCACATACTCCCGTCGTTGCCACCAACCACTCCTTGCCAACCTCCAGAAACATCGGTTGCTCCCACACTGGGGCAACGTCCTCCGTCAACAAAATGCCACCATTGTTTGCCTTTTGTTCCACCAACTAGTCATTTCTCCATTGTTCTGCCACCCCATTGTTCTCCCCAGCTATACGTACTACTCGGCGAAAATAATTAATATGCTGTACACCCCCTGTCTGTTTCACCAGAAGCCGTTCATGAAAAGTAGGTTGATGATGCCATAATCCGCGCTGACTCGAATTCCCGAAACTCCGGCACCGTTTCCGCAGACGTCCTCGAGCGCTGCACTCGAGACATGTCACATCGATGAAACAATGGATGTATGATTGCTGTCTCGCCTTCTACAGTCCTGCCTTTCCTGGATAAATCGAGCACGATCCCCTGGGCCAGAAGACTCGTGCTCTTGGCGCATCTCATATCGTCACTCAAGCATCTTGGGCGGATGCGATATATCATGTCAGTATTATTAGGAGTTTAGTCTACTTCGGGACGACCTGTGTCCTTTCCTACTATCTTGTAGTTTCGATCAACCACTACGTGTCCACCATACTATGTACGCCACCATCGTACACCACGTCATAGCATGCACAAGTCGATCTTGTCAATTTAGGAGGGACTTACCCCCAAGATTCCCAACCGAGCATGAATGAGATTACAAGCATCGATTTAATTCCCGTCATGCCACCATGCAATGAGCTAAAGTGCACGTCGAGTCTCCCAAAGCTGTCCAAGAATCGGAACCATGTATCGATGCATGAAACAATAACGTCTAAACTAATCTTGAATTCATTACGGACGTGTCGACGTACAGATGTTAAGTTGTCAGTTGAGTCAGGGGGACTGATCCACGTGGGGATGGAAGCAAACCAAGCTGATCAGATGCCCCCCGTTTCGTTCCCAAGCACTACACACCTGCCACGCCCGGCGGCCGCTCGATCTCAAACACACCGTTAGACATGGAAATATCGTGAGCGCACGTCTTCTTTGTCCAACGTTCCAAGCGTAACAAACGTTGCATCAGGTCCATCCTCCAGGGAGGCTACCAGCACCCTCTCTCTCGGTCATGGCAAGGCCGGCGTCAACTCACAAAATCCATGTTCATGTATCCGATCTTTATCACAGATGACCCAGATGCCAGCGTAGACATTCCGACCCTTCCAGGCCAGCGCCGTTGGGGCGTCAACCAACTCGAGGGCTTCCTAGGACCGCTCGTTCAGAAAGGTCTTCGCAGCGTCATCCTCTTTGGTGTCCCCCTTAACTGCGTGAAAGTGCGCAGCTTCGTCTCTTTCACTTTCAACGCTGACGTGTACCAGGACGAACGTGGAACACCAGCAGATGATCCGGAAGGCCCCGTTATCCAAGCCATTCTCAAGATTCGGACCCTCTTCCCAGACATCTACGTGGCTTGCGACGTGTGTCTCTGCGAGTACACCTCTCACGGTCACTGTGGAGTCCTCCACGTAGACGGTACAATCCACACCGAACCCTCCGTTGTTCGTATCGCAGAAGTCGCTCTCAATTATGCCCGCGCCGGCGCACACTGCGTCGCACCGAGCGACATGATGGACGGGCGGATCCGAGCCATCAAGCGCAGCCTGATGGACACAGGTTTCGGAAACCGGTGCACACTCATGAGTTACTCCGCCAAGTTCGCGAGCGGGTTATACGGCCCGTTCAGGTAAGGAACGCGCATATGTCGTCCTTCTGGTTCTTAACTCGTGTTAGGGATGCCGCAGGAAGCGCCCCGGCGTTTGGGGATCGCAAGTGTTACCAGCTTCCGCCTACTGCCAAGGGATTGGCGAGGCGCGCTATTGTGGGTGCCATCTCAGTTGGGTCTGACGCGCGTTGATTTTTCGTTAGCAACGTGATGTGGCTGAAGGCGCCGACATTATCATGGTCAAACCCTCACTGCCATATCTTGATATCATCGCCGATGCGGCAGAGCTTGCGGCAGACCACCCAATTGCGTGCTACCAAGTCAGCGGGGAATTCGCCATGGTTCATGCGGGTGCAAAGGCTGGTGTGTATGACCTCAAAACGATGGCGTTTGAGACGACGGAAAGCATGGTTAGAGCAGGTGGGTGTCGTTGCCAAGGTTTGGCACTGGTTTACTGATGGTGTTACAGGCGCCACACTCATTCTATCCTACTTCACCCCGGAATTTCTGGACTGGCTACCAGCGTAGATACCGTAAGAAACGTTGCGGAAAAAGAGAGGCAACATAGCGAGTAGTTGCACGAAGAGTGTAAATAGGAAATCCTGATAAGATAACCACGTGGCTCGGATTCAACACATCCCCCGCCGATTCTGATCCTCATCCCAACCATGGCGAGCACCAGCCAGCCTCTGCCCGCATACTCTCCCGACACCTGCATGTTCTGCAACCAATCCCTCCGCATCACGACCAGCGCCGATACCGACTCGGATTCCGACTTTGGACAGGGGGAAGCAGCCACTGTCATCGACGACGTTGAGCTGTACTGCGATCCACCAGGATCAGGGCCGGGTGGACATCACACCCACTGGACATGCCTCATCGAGCACGCCATGCAAGCCCGCGCGGGCGCGGTCGTATCCGGGGCCCCCTCGTTCACGACATGCAAGGTGTGTGGGCGGAACGTGCTCGATCCGTCCGGCCGGTTCGTCGTCGATGTCCGGAACGAAGGCGGGGAAACAAAGGGGTTTGATTTTGGGGTGATCATCGTGCGTAGACGTCGTCTCTTGTTTGCACCTTTCTCGTTCCGTTTCTGTTCTTCCGCCTTCCTTCCTTGTTTACCGGGGTGTTCGTGTGCGAAGACGGTGCTGACTTGGACGCCATTTGGATATCGATATCCCTGCCAATATTAATGTCAACCGGCATCCATGGTCGCCGATGGCCATCGTATCTGGCTTGAACCTCGACCGTCCGATCTCAACATTCCCACCACCCCCACAGGAAGAAGAACTCTTCCTAGACTCCAACCCAACCCAAATCCACATCCGCGCCTTCCACGACCTCGTCGCAGAAGGCGATTACGCAAGCGCGATCGAGCTCATCACAGAGCACGGCGTCGACGTCAATTCGACATACGGAAGCGACGGCCTCACGGCGTTGCAAAAGGCCATGTTTAGCGGGGATACGAGCGGGGTCGAGTTTTTGAAGGGTTTGGGTGCGACGGGGTGATCATGGTTATTTAGGTTTCTGGATTGGGTGAATCTGGAACGGCGTATCATGTACTATCATACGAGCTACCTTTGTGTAAGAGATTTGGGTGACGGTGGAGGAAAAGAAAAAGAAAAAAAAAGGCATCCGACCTGCCTGGCTCGAACAGGCGACCTCAAGATGAATTTATCCAGTTACAGTCTCGCGCTCTTCCAACTGAGCTAAGGTCGGTATATATTTCGGTCTCCTGGGAAGCAATAGATTCACTTGTGTGACTGTCCAGGGGCAAGCAGGGCGGACTCCAAATTCTCGGCCACTCTTAGTACTGTGCATCCACAGGGGCCGCACGACGAGTGCCGCACTGACACGCCCACTGGCAGTGCCAAGCAAGATCGCCACCCATGCCCAGTCTCTTAGGTCTGTACGAGCAATGGGTAAGTTACCTGTGTTATCGTTATTCGGACCACACAGGCGGCAGTTCCAACTTCAACGCATCTAAAATCAGAGGTCATAATCCCGCGTTAGATAGTACTTTGTACACAGATGGAAGCAACTGTCATCGATTTTCGAGTCGAGGTATGGTCTGTCGTGCACCTCCCTTCATTATCGCACCACACGAGCTCCCACTAGCCCGTCGCCCCGCTCAAAACAGACGCATCAATCAGATTTTTTGAACAACCCGAAGCGTTTTCGGTTTCGCTTGGCTTCGATGCGTTGCATCACCTCTTGCTCGATCTCCTCCTCGCTGGCCCTGGCCCCCGTTGCGTACCACACTACAGTCATCATACCGATGACAGCCGTGAGTACACACCTGTGCAAAGCACACATCACGTCTTTATAGTGATTGTAGGTCCGGGAATGAGCGTACGCACCCAGTCATAGCCAAAATGCCCTTTGGCTGCCAACCCACAATCTGTGGCCACGGTCCCAAGGGAAGTCCAGACAAATCCGTCGCAGACGCATGTCCAGCAGCGTTTCCTGATTGAGGAACACCCAGTGCTGCACACTGTTCATATAGGAATGATGGGACGCGTCCCACAGCGCGTTCCTGAACCTGAAGCGGTGCTTCGATGAACTGGACCGCAAGACCGGATTCCAGATGCCACTCGATGTGACCTAGTCAAAAGCGATCAGCCGCGCATCTCACGAGCGTGAGCAGAGAAACACACAATGGAATAGCCATGCCCCGGGATTATCCGCCACAACCCGAAGCGTAACGGAGGATCCACCGGGAATGGTGACAGTGTCGCGGCGCATTGGATTGGCTTGTCCTTCGATCAGCGGAGGGTTCAATGTGGGATCCATCGAGGTATAGTCTTGGGCGCGATGGACGATCTGGAACTGGTGACCATGCAAGTGGCTAAGACACGAGGATCAGCAACGAAACTGCGTGCGATCAAAAAACAATCAAACCGCACAATGGATGTGATCCCTTGTCTGAATTATTGACGACGATGTCAACGACATCGAGATGGTTGAGCATGATGCTATAAGGTCCGTATGCTTCTTGGGATGTTGCATTGTCACCGAGAGTGAGGGCGGAAATGATTGCTGGCACTATCGGGGAGTTGTAGACGTAACCGTCTAGCGTGGCATGATTTGTGCCATCATTCATTGTTTGAAAGACGACTTCCAGTTCGACGGTTTGCGAAGCGACCGGTTGCGGGATAGTGACAAGCGGGACCAGTGCGGTATCGTTGGTCATGGCATAGCTTTGTACAGGACCTAGGTCAGTGGTGTTTTTCCCAACGGCATATACGATTGAAGAGGTGACATCTATTTGGGTACACCTCAGTAATGAATGCGAACAAACCAGCGAAAGGCACACACTCGTTTGCAAAGTCGGGGGCACGACATCAAACATTGTGGTATCCATATTAGCGTGGATCATCCAGTTGGAAGATGAATCGTTCCGAGCTTGAACGAGAACAGAATAGCGTTGCGCAACAGAGATGCTCAGCATCTCTGTCGGATATTCCTGTACATCCGTCTATGAATGATGTTGGTGAGTTCCGCAATGGTCGTTGCAGGTTGGGCTTACACCGTCAGCTTCGATGATACGCATTTCATGGCCATCGATCCAGAAGTAGTATGCAACAAATGCTGCTGTGTTAATGATCCTGAGCCGATAGGTTCGGCCAGGAACAAAGGGTAATGTTGCATTCTCGTTGAATCCCACCCCTGAGGTTACCGGAGATGACGAAGTTCCCGAAATGGGAGGCAAATATGATGAGCCCTGTGCAAAATAGATCAAACCGGAATCTAAACAATGGGACACGTCAAAATACGGATAGAAAAAATAGTGGGGATAGAATTTACTAGGAATTGGTTCTTTGCCGAACGGATTCGCATTGCTGAGGAAGCTTTGCAACAATGTGGCGTGTTGTTGATGATACCAATCGCCGAGAATAACGGTGAATTCTTCATCATATTGATAGGATTCGTTTGAGGGATGCAACACAAGGGGGGTACGCAATCCGTCGACGTATTGGCCCTGGTTATATTACAGTGAGCCTGGCCGGAAAACGGTAGAGAAATGCGCGCACGGTTGCGTGGGCATGAGCCCAGTATGTGCCGTGTTGGCCGGAAGAATTGATCGGGACGACATAATCAAAAGTCTCACCAGGAGGGATGCCGCTGGGAATCACACAGGGTGGGTAACGAATACACGGAGACAAACAATAAACATACCACTGAGAGACGTAGGCGGCTCCGTCCATCCAGCTGGTCGAGTTGAAGAACATGCCATGGTGGTGGAGGGTGGTTGGTTGGTCGAGAGAGTTGGTCACATGGAGAAGGAGAGAGTCGGTCGTGTTGACCGAGATTGGGGGCGGTCTGTGGAACGTCCTGGGTGAGTCAAGCTACGACGGCTAAGTTAGAATTACCCACGGCCATGTCCCGTTGACGCCGATGACCTGACGGGGGAAAAGACCATCTGGGTCCGCGTCTTGGACGTAAGTGACGTTCCACCAGAGCTCCTGCACGGCGGCCACAGCGAGGGTGGTCAATGGAAGGAGGAGGAACAAACGGGCGGACATTTTGGAGGGAAATCCGTGCTACGAATACGGTATTTATGAGGCATAAAATTTTATCAGATAAGGGACATCGAATGGGGACACCGGCAACTTTTTTATCAGATAAAATCACGCCACTGTCTGATGTGATGCGAACCCCTCGGGGCTATCGGGAGTTCATGAGAAATTATCAGATAAAAGGCCGATGCCCTCGCCATTCCAACTCTGTCCACGACCACCATGTCCCAGGATCTCTTCTCGGTCACCATCTTCTTCGTCGTGTTCCGCGAGGGACTCGAGGCATCCCTCATCGTCTTTGTCCTCCTCAGTCTCGTAGAACAGATCCTCCACAAAGACCCAAACCTTAGCAACAACGGCACCGTCACCGACCCCGAGTCGAATCCCACCACCGTCTCACCCCGCATCTTGAGAAAACTCAGACTACAGGTATGCACTCGTTTACACCATCTCCATCTTCCATCGACGTATCTTTCAGGTCGTTTTCGGGGCGCTGGTCGGCCTAGCCATTGCAATCGCCATCGGTGGAGCCTTCGTCGCTGTTTGGTTCACACAAGCAAAGAACCTTTGGGCAAACGCGGAACAATTATGGGAAGGCACGCACTCCCCCACATCCAGTCATAGCTGTCCTGACACGTTTCTAGGCATATTCGAGTTGATCGCTGCCCTCATGATTTTCGTCATGGGTGTCACCATGCTCAAATTGGAGAACGCTCGCACGAAATGGCGTGTAAAGCTCCAAAACGCGTTCAGTAACCATCGTACGTCTATCTTCCACGTCCCAGATGTGTTCTAGACATTCTTCTCAGAACGCGACTCTGGCGCAAAAACCAGTAAATGGGTCCTCTTCATCCTCCCCATGATCACTGTCCTCCGCGAAGGTAAGTCAACCTCCTCTTCTCGGTTCCCCTCCCCGACCCCTTTCCACAGGTCTAGAAGCAGTTGTCTTTGTCGGTGGCGTCTCACTCGGGCTTCCCGCCACTTCGATACCCATTCCCGCTATCGTCGGCATCACATGTGGCCTTGTATGCGGGGCTCTTGTGTACCAGTTTGCCAGCCGAACAAGTAAGCACCTTGTCATTCTCTCCCTACCAAGTCCTCCATTAACACCCATGACAGCATTCAAAATATTCCTTATTGGAATGACAAACTTTCTCTTGCTCATTGGTGCAGGCTTGTTCTCGAAAGCCGTCTGGGCATTCGGAGAGAACGGGTACATTCAGCTCATCGGTGCTTCTTCTGACGATGTTGCCGGAACCGGCCCAGGGTCATATGACGTCCGAGGCAACGTTTGGCATCTCAATTGCTGTAACGCTTCCACGGGAAGCTGGTCCCTCTTCTACGCCATCTTTGGTTGGCAAAACAGCGCGACTCGTAAGATTTGCCTTTCCTTGCTCTTTGCTCGCGTTATTGATCGTGCCGTTAGTGGGCAGCGTCCTCGCATACGTGTTCTACTGGCTGGCTGTTGTCGCTGTGCTGGTGTACTACAAATTCCGAGAGGTAAGCTAGCTGGCCCTGCTCTGCCGAACATCGCGCTGAACAACATCATGTTCCTCATAGGGGCGCACAAAGATTCTTGGGTGGGAGTCGGCCAACGGAAAGCGGAGACGCGAACGGCGTGAAGCTCGAGAAGCTTCCAGTCAAGAGACTTTGGAGAAGCCGTCGGAGAAGGACTCGCAGGTCGCGACGGCTGACATCACTGGTCAGACAGTTTAGCTAGGTCATAGTCATTCACTCTGGTCCCCCCCTCGCACGGAAACGGCAATATTTGAGCAATAGCCTAAGCTCGGTCGCAGCGTGGGTCCATTTTAACTATAGAGTATCTCCTCGCCATTGGCAACCTGCAAATACCACATAGCTTGCATATACACCTTGAATAAAGTCGCGATTTGACCACCCGAGCACACGGGAGCGCTCAGCCTGCCACTACAAAAAACTAAGACTTGAATTTTCGCAAGTGATCTGACTAGAGAGCTATAGTACCAGACGCGTTTGAGCACGTTCCAATACCACGGGTCATCATAAGTCGCAACCGGATAACCTCTAAATACAAACATCCAGAGGGCCCTGTACAAATCCTATTCCTCGGGTTCTGACGTGGGCTTGTCAGACCACATGCAGTAGGTGCAAGGCACGAAACCGGTAAAAAAAGGCAGCGAGGGCCGGCACGGCGACCTCTCTAATCATCGAATCGTTGACGCAAACGAAGAACGTGTGCGGCAAGGTTAACCCCAGGCTCGCTGACGAGCAGGGGAGTCCGGTAGACCCTCGCATATCGAGGGCGAGCGCAATGCGATCGAGCGATCGACTTGTCTGCAGAAGCTGCAGGAACCCGTTGGGCGTGATCCCACCCGACGTGTTCCAGTCCCATTCGGGTTTGCTGTAGGGTTGTTCCAAGTGAGGCCATGCCAACGTCGACGGGAGCAGGTCGTTGTCTGTCAGGTCGACGTTCCACTTGACATCGAGCCTTAGGCAACGGAGGTTGCCGAATACCATGCATGGCCGCGGGTCTTCCAGGCGCAGTACAGGACCCATTCTGTCGCGTAACCACGCGCTCGTGTGTTGTTCCAACAAGATGTGCTGGATGGTGTGGCCGCCGGACGCCTGGAAACAGTCCAAAAAGGGGGAGAGCTCCCCCTCGGAAGGAGTGTCGTTGAATGCGACAAAAAATATGTGATGGCAGGCAGTCGAGTCTGAGAGAGTAACCTTTAGACCGAAGCCAAGGATCGTGCACTTAATGACACGTCTTGCAAGTTGGAGAAGCAAAGCATTGAGTCGGAAGCCAGAAATGTATCCCTCAGTTGGAAGTCAAGCTTAGCAAACGCAGGCATGCCAGACAGAGGTGCAAGAGGATCTATATCCAATGGAAAGTGATGACAAGTGAGCGACTAGAGGTTTCGCCACCTCCAGAAACAGCTAAAATCGATCTTTTCCACCGGTCCGAAGAGTGGTAGTCGAGGCTCAATGGAAAGATTGTTGAAGTTTGGGGAGAAGGTGGAAAACGACTCGAGACAGTTTTGAGTTTTGAATGTGTCGAGATTAAGCGAAATCAGGGATGAGAAGGGGTATTGTAGCAGAGGCATGATCTGATGTGCATAGGCACATCTCAGATAACGGAGGTTTGGGAATAGCGGTTCAGTGGTGGGCGGGCTCAAAAGGATGTTGAGGGATTTCTCATCGAGTCTGATGGAGGACTCGTTTGCTATGGATTGGATGGGACGTGTGTAATTTCGAAGGACACCCCACTGCTCGGTTTGCGTGAGCGGTCTGCTCAGCGAGTACCATTTCGTGGTTCGAAGAATCCACCATCAATGAATGTGTTCGCAGTCTGTTAGACCAATGCTCCACTCGACATCGAGATTTATACGATGAAGATTGCTGAGTGCCATCATGGCAGCAGGTCTTCCAGGCCATATGAATTGCACTCTTTGATCACGTGGCGGATCTTGCACATAACGCATGCTCGACATGGAGCGGGCCTGGCGAGGGATCCTTGTCACATACTCCGAAGTAAAGTAGTGATCCAAACGCAGATCCCAAAAGAGGACTCGATATCGGTAGGGCTGAGGCCGAGGTTGGGACCTGGAACTAGGCTAGCGCTAGATCGCGGAGGACACAGACCGAAGCTGGATGGTAAAGAGGGAGTCGTTGAGTTCACCGAGAGTCATGGCACCCGAGCCTGTGCCCATAGGTGTGCGGTTGTATTCATGCTCGTGTCCATCCTGTACATGGAAGCTTGACGCGGACGCAGACACAGACACGGAGACCAACATCGTTAGCGAGAATTCAGGTGCTCCAAAAACAGCGTGCCATGCTAGTACCTAGATGCCCTCTCTGCTTCATTCGAAGCAGTGGCCTCCGAATCCGTATGGGGGTTAGTACTTGCCGCGAGGTCGGAGAAGCGCATCATGATGTTGAGCGTGCGGGACAACCTTGTATTAATTCTGGTGTTTCCTGAGATGTCCGAGCCGAGGCCAGCAAGCGATTCTGTGGGACAACGTGCTCGGATAGGCAAAAACACGAAGAGACGGAATGAAGAACATGTTGAGTGTGCGAATACTGACGCACATCTGTCGTTCTAGAGAGGAAAGTATGACACATGGGGAACAGGAAGGTGATACGAACAAACCTGGAGGAGATATTGGCTGTGGGTCAGCCTCCGTAGTAGACGCGGAACCGAAGACGATTGACTGGGAACGGCAGAGGGAGGGGTAGAAGTGCGAGGACGACGTGAGGATATAGTTGGAGTCTCGCCGGTAGCGATGGCCGCCATGATATCCTGGTCTGGTAATCCGAGCAAGGCCCAATGATACTAGGAGTGATACGCCGCTGAGCGCAATACAAAGATAGCAACGAGGAAACTTATCTAAGGTCATCCTAGATAGAGCGACGCGGGGAGATGCAAGGTGTAAGAGCTGGCCAGTGTCACCTGAAGCTGACTCTTTTCGCTATGGTTGACGTTGACCTCCAAAAGTGTCACCTTCCACAGCCTGGTATCATCATCACATGAATCAAAAACATTTTCTATTGCATCGAGACACTGGACGAGGACTACGAAGAGTATGAGGTATCAGAAGAGTGTGAATAATCGAAAGAAGTTAGGTTGTCGTGGGAACGACCCTGGGAGACAGACTCTCGCTTGAGCAGCAAAGTTAGCATGTGTAAGCAATCAGACCGCCGTGCGTAACCGTTACAGCAAAAGCCTGAGTGAGTATGGTTGGAATACAATGTACTCAGCTGTACGTTTGAATGACAAATTGTAATGCTTCAATGGCAGCAGAGAAACATTGGTACCTGCATTAGAGTGAAGGGTCGTGCTTTCCAGAATCTGCATCTTATCGCTGGACCGCGTGACTCAGCACCTAAATATCCGACTCCATTACCAACCGTCACTTACGATGGAGTTCATACCAGGGCCAGCCATTCATCGGGTCCTTTGCGCTGATTGCGGTGAGTCCTCCC
>JBBPMA010000398.1:0-26288 GCA_038090075.1 Xanthoconium purpureum | reverse complement strand
AGGGTTAAGGTGTCGTGCATTCATGTATCTTGTTGGCTTGAAATCGCTGTCTGCGACACGTTTGCCCTGGTTGGCCCCGAGCAGTGAGTAACCCGATCCTCGATTTTAAAGACGAATATCGATTCCAAGTGATGCAGAACCGTCCATCTCCCGATCTTCGTGTGCCCAGAACGTGTCTTAAATTTCCGGTTGCGATTTGTTGTATTTATTCTTCATCGTCGAGCTCTATTCGGATGCTTCTGAGCCCTCTGGGGTTCGAAAGCAAAAGGACGTTGTCATGGACGCTCTTCGCAACCCTCACAAGCCACGACCAAAAGGAGAATGGGCTGGTGGGGAGATGGCTCGTCAGTAAGTGGCCTTGCACGCTTTCCCTTGGGAAGGGCGATGCCTTAATTCATACGCTGATCCTGGGAGCGTGCGATACAGCATGCGAGCGATACGTCTCGGAAGAAGTTCATCGCGTCCTATGAAGAGTATCTCGAGTCTGTCTGGCAGCAGGCCGTGGACAGAAGCGGGCATTACATCCGCGTTATTTCCATGTCCGACGTGACACAATCGGGGCGAAACCTATGTTTGCCTTGTTAGAACTGGACGTCGACATTCCCGATGCGGTCTATGCGCACCCCGCAATCCAAGAGATAATTGTGACGTCAGTCGACATGATCACTATAGCAAACGTCAGTGCATACTATTCGTGATGTATGCGCATTGCACACGCGACTTATATGATCACTCGAAAGGACATTGCCTCGTACAACGTCGAGCAATCCACGGGGGATGACGAGCATAGCGTCATCACGATCGTCATGAAAGAACTTGGCACGGATGTGAACGGCGCGATGCTGTGGGCGCAAGACTACCATACCAAAGCGGAACAAAGGTTCCACGCGGCCATGGCAGCCCTTCCGGAGTGGGACGAGCCCTTGAATTCGCAGGTGAAGGAGTACTGCCATGGGGTAGGAAACTGGGTACGAGCCAACTATGAGTGGGGCTTCGAAGGCAAGAAATATTTCGGTGATCGAGGTTTGGAGATTATGGAGAAGAGATGGGTGTCTCTCTTGCCGAAGCGGGAGGACAAGCCAGAGGTTGGACCTGTGTTCGTAGACGGTTCCCTGATGTAACCGAGTCAGTTTCATGGGACCGGGAGGTGAGCCAGCGCACCTGTTGTGCAAAGCGTATGATACCCAGCAGTATAAGGGAGGAATGTAACTAGAACTTGTCAGAACGTGCTCCGAGTCGTCTTGAGTTGTCCTGGCATCGGCGAGTGATCGAGCCTTCAACTTACTAGCTCAAGTTCCTGGACTTGGCAGGGCTCTAGGTTAGTTGCAGACGGGATTCCGGAGATGGCCAGGATTTACTCGTCCTTCGCGGTAGGCTGTGTTTGATCCTTAGTCGGACCTAGCAGGACCGACTCCCATTGTTCAAAAAGGTTTGCGCGGAGGGCCTCAGCCCGACATGGACACCCGTCGGCATCCCGGTCCGGGCCCGTCTCCACTCAAGTATTCCCACAAGGCCGCACGGCCCTGCGAGTCCGTGTTCGGATGCCTTTTTGGTGCCAGAATCGCCAATCGACGGCCCTCTTCTGATGGTCGAGTTTCTGTTTCGATCCTTTTCGCCATGTGGGACGAGTGGAAAGGCTGTTTTGGACCTTGGTGTCCACCGGCAGCGGGCACGGACTTGTCACGAAGTGCGTCTTGATGCGCTGCAGAGTTGGGGAGTATGAACGAGGGTTGAGACGTTGTGCATCATGTATCATATCTTGTTGACTTGAAGTCGCTGCCTACGACGCGTTTTCCTTAGGCGGGTGGCAGTGAATGACCCAATCCTCGATGTCAAAGATCGCGGATCACCCAGGGGATGTTCGTCTTCCGTTTCTTCTCGTCCACGTATTTTCGGGACTCCTGATGTTGGAATCGCGATCCGAGTCTGCTCCAGTACCAGAGACACGGGGACTTTTTTGTTTTTTTTGTTTTTTTTGTTTCAATGTTGTGACCCGCGTATAAGGTCTCCCGTCTTTACGCTCCCTCGCTCCAACGTACGATGCCCACCCGCCGTCGCCTCCAACAATACGCCATCGCGCTCAGCGTCATCAGCGTCTTCTACAACACCGCCGAAGGCGTCCTCTCCCTCGTCTTCGGCGCCGAAGACTCCTCCCGCGCGCTCGTCTTCTACGGACTGCAATCCGCCGTCGAGGTGATCGCCGCGCTCCTCGTCGTATGGCGCTTCCTCGGGGTCGTCAAGCCCGGCGATGAGGGCACGTCACAGCCGCGCATTATTCGGTGAGTCCCCTCCGTCAATTTGATCGCCCCCACTGCCGATCTCACCGCTCCCACGCAGCATCGAACGCATCGCAACGACCACGATCGGCATCCTCCTCATCCTCCTCGCCCTTACCGCCCTCGCCACCTCCATCGCCGCCCTCGTCGCCGATGCCCCCTCCCACGCAGGACCGACCACTGCCCTCCCCGCGCTCCTCATATCCGCCAGCGCAACCCTCTGCATGATCTTTATCTACCTCGCGAACCGCACCCTCGCACGTGCCTTGGACTCGAGCGTGCTACATGGCCAAGCACTCTGTGCGCTCGAGTGCATGCAGCTCTCCCTCGTGCTCCTTATCGGCTCGGTTATCTACAAGGAGTGGAAGGGCGGGTGGTGGGTCGACAAAGCGACGGCCATGGTGATCAGACTCATGTTTGGGTGGGAGGGCGTCAAGATGGTGCGGTGGGCGAGGAGTTCAGAGTTTGATGGGGGGTGTTGTGGGGGGTGTCGGAACAAGGAGGGGTCTCCTGGTGCTGCGTCTGGATGTGGGACACCTGCAGAGTCGGAGAAGGCGAGCGAGGCCAACGAACCAGAACAGAAACCGAGCGCGTGTGCCCCTTCAACCCAATGCTGTGGAGGGTGCTCCAATGAAGTGACCAGCGGGGCACAAGCATGCTAGCATGGATACCAGTGATCGCATTTCTGTTGAAACATCTAGGGGAAATGTATGCTTTTACATATCATCGGTGATATAAACCAGATTATAACAAGAGAAGGCAATCGAGGAAAGAAAGAAAAAAAGGTGACAAAAACGGCTACGGCCCTCGTCGAGTCGATTAAATATCCATACACGCGTCTTCCCAGCAAATACATTCAATAGTCATGTGCGAGATCGTACAACACAGGGACGGGAGTATTCACCCATCAGGTAATGGGAGCGGGGTTGAACGACATGATTTCGTCGTACAACAACGCCTTGAGTTGTTCGCGGCTAATGTCGTCCTTGTGTACTAACCCCCAACGTAAATTAGAGTCCGCACTTGCAAAGAAACAGGCACTTACGATCAAACTCAAAGAACTCGGGGTCGAGAGGGGGCGCGACGGGTTCGTCATCTGGATCATGCTAAAAAGAAAACAGCATCAGCAACGACATCGTCGAACCGCGAGACACGAAACCCACGTATGCCTCGAGGTATGGATGAGCGAGCGCCTCTTCGACCGTTATCCGTTTCTTGGGATCAAACGTCTACGAAAGAATTAAGTCCTGCCTCCCCCAACCCATCGAACAGAAAAGAAAACCCCACCAAAGTCTTTGTCAAAAAATCGACCGCCAACGGGTTCGCATTCGGGAACAACTGCGCAAACGGCCTCCGTTTCCGAAAGGGCAACGCCCGTATATAATCCCTCGACCGCCTCGTCGTGATCGCATAAAACTCGTCCAACGTCGGCGTGCCGAGCACGTCCAGTATGAGCGTCAACTGGTGATGATAATCCCGCCCCGGGAAGAGCGGTTTCCCAGACAACATCTCGGCCAATATGCACCCCACGGACCACACGTCGATCGCCTTGGTGTACTGCTTGAACGTGAGCATGATCTCCGGGGCGCGGTACCACCGCGTCGCGACGTATTCGGTCATGAACCCCGTCTCGGTGCCCGAGGGCTCGGCGGTCTTGACGGACCGCGCCAGCCCGAAATCGCACACTTTGAGATCACAGTTGGCGTTGAGGAGCAGGTTCGAGGGTTTGAGATCGCGGTGGATGACGTCGGCCGAGTGGAGAGCTTTGAGCGCGCGGAGGGTTTGGTATATAAAGTACTGCGCGTGGTCGTCGGAGAGGTCTTGCGTGCGGATGACGCGGTGCATGTCTGTCTCCATCAGTTCTTGGATCACTGTGAACACGACCGGGTGGTGATCAACATCACGGACGTGGCACCCACGTGGAACAAACGATGACGCACGGTAGACTTCCTTGAACGACTCGATCGACTGTGGTTTGATGATATCGAGGATCGAAATGATCTAAAACAACGGAAACACGGCGTCAGTCTTCTCCGAACGCGCCCGACGGGGTGGACGGGCGATAAGGAAAAAAAACAACACCAAGACACTTACGTTCTCGCTCACCCCCGCCTCGCTCAAAAATTTGAGCAACTTGAGCTCGCGCAGCGTCCGGAGACAAAACATGGAATGATCAAACGGCGCGATCTTTTTGATGGCGACTTTGCGTCCGCTGGGGCGGTGGACGGCCGAGCAGACGATGCCGTAGGCGCCTTCACCGACGACGTCGAGGACTTGGTATTGGGTGCCTGGCCAAGGGGGTCACGTTATATTTCTCGTGCTCTGCCCGTTGGGACGTACCAACGTTGAAGCGTACTTTGCGTGGCCCAGTCTGAGACTGGGTTTGTGATGCGGCATGACCGTGCTTGGACTTGGCAGCAGCAGGGGCTGCCTGCTGTGGTTTCTCCGTCATGTTCTTGAGAAGAGTCGATGCGATGGAGAGACCGTTTTATTGTTCGCACTGGGAAGGGGGACAAGGGACAAAGGACGGATATTTCGTACAGAATCGCCTTTTTTTAGACGTGTGTCTGGGATCATTTTTCTTTCGCCATGACAATAAGACCGAAGAGCCCACTGTTTCCATGGCAAGATAAGAGTTGTTAATGTATAACACCCATACCAGTAGCTCTTTTAGAATGATCCGTGATGGTAGCCTGATGTACTCTCATCTTCAGGTTACCAGAGAAACCACGCGTCTGATCAAGATCGCACACACTCGAGCTTCCGTTTCATTCTTTTTCTTTTTTATTCTAATTGACTCCTCACGCAACGTCAGGGGAGCATCCTCAAAAATGCAAAAGAAAATGGAAAAGCAACATCGA
Source organism: Xanthoconium purpureum (assembly GCA_038090075.1). Classification (NCBI taxonomy): domain Eukaryota; kingdom Fungi; phylum Basidiomycota; class Agaricomycetes; order Boletales; family Boletaceae; genus Xanthoconium; species Xanthoconium purpureum. The sequence continues at coordinate 21,151 of JBBPMA010000398.1, read as the reverse complement.
ACGCGACCCAAAACGAGTGGAAAAAAACGGATGTCAAACAGAAAGAAACGGAAAAAGGAAGCGCGGGCAAAACGACAAACGGAAGCCTGCATGTGCATATATTCTGCCCGCTCGTCTCGCCTCACATACCAAGAAAGAGCGTCGTTTACTTGCCACCACTGGGCGGCGGACCACCCCGACCCCGACCAGGCCCACCCCGACCCCCTCGGAACCCACCACGCGCTTCGCCATTCATAGGACCACCACCGCGAGGCCGGCTCTGAGGCCTCTCCCCGCGCTCCTTGCGCGTCTCAACAAAAATACGCACATGTCCAGCATCACCCCCAACGTCGATCCGCACACCACCCTCGCCACCCTGGTTCTGCGGCAACGAGGCGATGATCGCCTTCTTGGCAGCATCGAGCGACAAAAACTCGAGGAACGCACACGCCTTGGACCGCACGATCTCAACGTCTTTCACCGGACCGAATCGTTGGGCCAGAGTCTGACTAAGTTGATTTTGGCTGACCGACTCCACAACACCCTGAAAGACGTGGGTCGGTTGCAGTTCATGGTAAATGAATACGAGATACATACCTTGACGAAGCATTGTGGCGTGGTCAGGGCAAGGACACTAGCGACAGAGGGGTGCTCGCGTGATCCGTGTTGTGGCCCACCACGATGAGGCGGCCCGTGTGGTGCCGGAGGCTGCGTACCGCTGGTCGGCACGGGGCTATTCGAGGCAGCAGGCACCTCAGACAAGCCCTTGGACTCGGTAGCAACCTGCGCTCCCCATCGCTTCGAGTCCGTAGCAGCAAGACTCGCCCAGGTCTTGGGCGCCGACTTGACTGGTGCAGGAGCGGGAGCAGGTGGTTGTTGCGCTGGGGCAGGTGGTGGCGTAGGCGAAGCAGCGGGGGAAGCTCGAGGCTGCGGTGCAGGTGCAGGCTCAGGTTCGGGTGAAGCTTCAGGAGCTGGCTCAGGCTCGGAGGGGGCAACAGGTGCTGGCTCGGGTTCAGGTTCAGGTTCCTCGTGAACACCGTTTGGCTCCGCGACTTGAGTCTCGGCGGCCGGAGGTGGAGTGGGAGGGCCGGGCTCGACAACCGTGGGTTCCTCCTCTAGAACGGGGGGTGCAGGAGGAGGGGTAGGCTCACGGGGCGGAGGGGACAGCTCGGGCTCAACAACAAATTCAGGTGCGGCCGACTCCTCGACAGGTGCAGGCTCGGGCACAGAAACAGCAGGAGCCGACTCGGCCTCGCTGACATCATCCTCAACGGTATCTTCCTTGAGGAACCGGAAGATGTCGTTGAGCACAAAGTAGCCGTTGGGTTGTTCCGCAAGGAAGAAAGTCTGGACAAACTTTCTCCAGGGGTCGCCGTGGTTGGACATTTCGCCGATGACCTGGATGATGATACCACCGTTGGCGGAGGACTGCGCGTCTACCGAGTGAATGAACACTTTGCAGTCCTCGAAACCGATGGAGGTGATCTTGTTGTGGATTTCCTGAATGGTTGGTACGCGTAAGCACGAGATGACTGGGAAGGAGAGGGGAAAAAAGATACCTGCTGGCCGAAACAGGCTTTGATGTCCTCTCCCTCTGTGCCATGAATGAAGGTGGAGGTTTTGGTGTAGAAGCAATGCAAACGATTGGGCTGTTTGTTGACATACGTATAATATTGGGGAACGAATTGCCATCCGACCTCGGAAGGAACGACGTTCTGATGAATCGTAGATGCAGTAGACATGATTGGGTGGAAAATGCTGGACTGAAGAAGTGAGGAAGAGCGGTGCGAGAAAGAGCAAGCCGACATACCAATGAACAAGGGGAATCAAATGGACGTGGGTGTGCCTGCGTGAAAAAAGTCTACAAGATTACAACGGACAGAGGCCAATTAAAACTTTTGCAGGGGCTGCGGAAACGACGGCGTCGACAAAAACTTGCAAAGCTAAACACCTCCGAATTTTACTTCGGACTTTGCCGAGAAAAACAGCTGACTCAGCACTTCCGACCCGATGCCGAGGATGATTTGCGGATCTGTTCACCGCGTTGAACATGCACGCGTGAGTCCCTCTTGCCGTCCAAAAGTAGGCCACTTTGTGGCGCTAGCACAGCTGTTTTCAGCACTTCCAGTCAAGGAAAAAAATTGGGGGTAATCATAGAACTGCCAAACGGTAGGTTACACTCTACTCGGCTGTGTATCCGAACCTTTCAAACCATCCAGGTCCCAGGATGGCTCGTCTCGTGACTCACCAGTACATAGATATCGAGATTCGATATTGCCACGTCCCCGGGCCGACGGCAGTCGGTCCCCCTTCATTTCCGCACTGCAGTGCTCCCGGGTACTGACATTGCCGGTCGCACATCACCCGCAGCTTCCCTTCATCTGTCCGAGGATGGTGACTTGCCTGTTCAAGAAGGTCGCTTGGCGCGCCCTCTACTCGGGTCCGCTGTGTTACAGGGTTATCCTCTGAGGATCTGATGTGAGGATGCCTCACACCTGCCGTGCACTCTATGATGGGTTGAGACACTCAGAGGACGGCTTCGTGTAGCCATCTGGACGTGGTACGTACGCACGTCGTCTTGTCTGGCCAGATCCACTGCTTTTGATGGGTCAACTACACGGGCGAAGGAGTCGCTCAGGTGATCGATCTTCTCAGACCATTCAGGAAACTCACGTCACTCCCCCAGAGCTGGGCTGTCTCCCGCGAAGAGTCGCACAGTGTCCTCTGAGGTCAAATTGGGAAGACGGCGTTTTTCTGTTGAAATAGTCACCATTGACAACGCTCATGGGTTTCTGGCCATGATGATAGGTGTTTTTTTTATCTTCGATGCTGAACGTTTTTCTGCAGCACGGGAAATTTTAACATGACCTCGGTGATAGCCTGTCGGTTGATTGTTGTGCGTACCAGTGATTAAACTCTCACGCAGCTACATCCAACTTATTCCTCACTCACATCTTGCTATCGTCGCTCTCAGGTATGTAGAGATGTACAAGGTTATAATATGTGGGTGTAATTTTCTTGCTGAGGCAGGTGGCGACAGCGATTTGACCGTGCACGGCGATCAGACTACTGACACTCACAATATAAGCCCCAAGAAGGACGAGGTGTTGCGACGAACAGGGCAAGGTGGCCGAATTTCATATAACCATGGAAGATAACCTTATGTATGCCTCAAGGAGAAAATCGAGATCGCTCGTGTGAAACCTAGATCTGATGTCATCACGCCAGTGACGTATATACAAAACTCGAAGTCGAGGATGACTTATGTACTTGACAAGCCATGGCAAAAGAAACCTGACAATCGTTGGAAACTCTCATTTACATTCTATTATACATGCGGACGACGAGAGAAAACAAAAAGAGGAAGGCTGAAAAGAGCTTCTCAGTTGGACGGTCCGTTACTACTTTGAGCTGTCAGGGTAACACACCAACGCTGGCCAACAATTACAATTACATAGATAGTCGAACTGGCGTTGATGACCTAGGGTAAGATAGGCATGTGAGAATGATGGTGAGGTCAGGGTGGCCAAACTGAGTGTTAGTTGCCGGCATGTCTTTAGCTCGATATGGAACGGCAACTTGGGACAGCCTCGCACTGAACAGTGAGTCAAGACCATAGTCAACACGCCATCTCCGCTGTGAAATGGCAAATGGGAGGACATTGGAGGTCAAGAGACCACGGAGCAGTAATAGTCCACCCCAAAGATAGCTCTGGTCAGAAGCCTGTGCGTACTCCTCTACCATCCTCACCGTGTCAGGGATTTGGAAAACCGCGTGGTCAGATATGAAACTGCGAATAGCGCTGTGCAATGTGGGGGAGGTGTGTTGAAAATTGAGACTGGGAATCTGTCCGGCCATTATGTCTTCCACAATGGATGCTGTTAGGCGCGAACCAGCATCGGATGCTCGCAGGATGACATGTGGAAACGATCCAGGTGGACCACGTTCACATTGTATGGAGTGTGGGGCATATGCTGAGATGGAGTACACGTGCTTCTTCACGAGCCGAAGGACTTGTTGAGTAATTTCCCAGCGCGCGGGGTATCCGTCCATATGTTGCTCGGTGCCGATTGTATAGACCAATTGGAATCGAGCGTGAAGGATTTTGTCGCTCTCGTCCAAGATATCCCGAGCATGAGAATCAACCCACTTCTGCAGGTTCAGCCATTGGGATCCAGTGTCTGAAGGAGAGTCAACGCTGCGTCCGTCATCGAGTCGAGTATCGCCCTTCGTGACCAAACTGTTTGGCGATCGACTCAGCGACCGGAACATATTGCCTACATGGCCTTCTCCCGATATCTTGTATCAAGTGTGCATCAGCTCAACGTTCATCGACGTTTAAGTCGTCAATACTCACCGACCCGAGCAATAACGCTGTCTTGATGCACTTGTAAATCGATCCCAGATGTTTCGTTAACGAGTCGGTCATAAGTTGACTCCCACATATCTGGCCCTCTATGCTTCTCAGCTTGAGCGACACCACATGTTCTGGCTGGAGAAGTACAATCCCACGCTCAACCACACATTGAGACATGAGCCATTCAAGGTCTTCAAATTTAAGGCCAAAGTATCCTTGGGCACGAGAGAAGGACAGGTGACATATGGGCCTATTCGTAAGTCCACCAAGGCGAGAAATGAGTGTTTCGCACATTTGAGCTATCAGTGCTTTTGGGACCACGACACGAATAAGCTGTTTGCCATCCGCGAGAGCAGCAGCAGCAATGGGGATGATCACGGAAGATTTCCCTTCCCCCATATTAACCTGAAGCAGAGTGTTTTCACCAGATCGTGGAGACATGATCTCCATTGCCGTTTCAGCCTGAGCTCGACGGATCAGAAAGTTTCCTTGTATCTGACAACAATACAGAGCCACATTAGTATACTGGCATGCGAGCATTCGGATGGAAGAGACCTACCTGAATTAACAGCCAATCCGGGTACTCCTCCGGATTCCACCCATCACATACTTCGTTCTTCAATTCCTCTCGGAACTCTTCTTCAAGCGCATCCAGCCTGTGGGCGTATTGCAGCAATCGCCGCGCACGCTGAAGCTCCAAAAGGAGCAGAGCAAACGTTGTCAAACATTTCTTCCAACGTGGAGGGATGTCAATCGGTGAGGTGGACGCGAGGTATCGCAAGAGGATATTCGCAGCGATCAGTGGCCATTGACCAAATCGCTGGAGCCTTTGTTCAGAGGGATCTGTCGTTGGACCAAGGCTTCCTTTGAGAATGTCGAGAGAGTCCCAGTAGCTGACTCTGCACTGCACAAAGTGCTTCTCGAGCGCCTCGATGACATTTTCTCCCGCTACTCCGTAAGTGAACCGTGGCTGAGCGCGAATACTTTGTGCGCTGGCCGCAAGGTTAGCGACGTATTCCTGGCGAAATGGAGTCGCTGTAGGCTGGAGTGAGGAGAATAGTTGATCCAATGCGGAAACGTCCTCTGAAGGGATACTGCAACTTTTGCGAAGCAGAGTGCTACGAGTTCGTAGTCCTGGTGCAGGTCGGTTGAAGAGGAGCAGGTCAAGTGTTGGCGGGTGCCAGTGTGGATGAATTGATAATCTGGGTCTTGTAGCTTCTTTGGCCGAGTGATCGCTCTCAATGTGACCATGGCCTTCTAGAGGAGTTGGTTCAGGAGCACTGGAAGGAAATAGATAGACAGCTCGTTGCGCAGCTCGCTTCTCTGCTACACTGTGAGCCCAGACAAGTTCGGGGTAATATCTATTTGCGATTTGGTTGCACGCAGCGTTAACTTGAGGACAATTCGTACTATCGAGCATCTTCGAGTAGAAAAGACCATATTTCTCGACAGCTCTGCACCTAGTCGACTGTAAGAGAGAAAGTGCTGCTTCAGTGCCCGTTTTGGCTGTCAGTGGGTCGGGCCGATGGCAGCTTGTGATGGAATGCAGCTCAATGAGATATCGGGTACTCTTCATGCTTCTGTCCCCCATCAAGCAACCCAGTTCGGTATCCACTCTGTAAGTATGAAATAATGGTTCACCAGGTTCAACAAGATCAAAGTTTTTGACCCGTACTTGATGATCATCGTGCTTTACAAGGTTTCCATTTGGTATGATGACACATCTTGGGATAAGGGACTCTGCCCCCGCATGGCAGGTTTTCGGCCGAAGAACAAGGAGGTTTTCTAGACCGAATAATGCCTCGACACATTGATTTTCATCGCAAACCATGCCCTTGAAGTCGCAGGACTCGAGTTCTTCTCTGTCGTTGACGAAGAAGGACAAGTCATAGCGTGGCAAAGTGACAGACAGACGTAGTGCTGATTGAGGTTGGACAGGCTCGGACTGGGTGTCGATGGGGGATGTGGTAATCAGAATATTCCTGACCCGCCTTGCATGCAAGGACGATTCATCCGGCCTCATGCTCCTTGAGTTCTTGGTCATGATGTCATTCAGACACTCGAAACACTTGGAAACCATTGCCCAAGTTGGGCTGTAGATATCCAGAAGAGTTTCATGGCCTCGGTATAGATAGTATTGATCAGATGAACAATCAATCCTCCAGTTCTCTGGGGATGATTCTTCCCAAGGTTTCTTGAGCGGGCGTATCTCCATGATTTTGGTAGACAGATTCAACCAGTGAGTATGTTGATACACAAGTGCTGGTGGAAGGTCGTCCCACAGTTTTTCACTGGGAATCAGCTCGAGTATTTCATTGTTTTGATCACTGGAGCTTTGTGCTCGAAGCACAATACCATCATCTTGCAATGATAAGTGCAGCTAGAAGGACCTAAATTATTGTGACGACTTTACAGAATATCATACACTCACTTTGTGCTTGGACGTGGTATCGTCGATCATGAGATCCACTCCAGGCATGTCAGACGGTAGCGCAAAGGAATCTTTCTGCGAACCCAAGTTAGGAACCCAAGTTGATAAGAGTGCAGAGCATATGCACCGAATGAAGGATCGATTGAAGTTCATCACCAACCCAACTTGAGTTCTCGCGCAGAAGTTTTCCCAGTGGAAGACCATCTACTCGAAGTGTGCTATCGAGCGGGTTGATGTGCACCGTTCGAAGGGGTTGATCCGCAGTTGAACACATGAGCCAACGAGTATTTGGATCCTGCAACTGTTCCCACCGGCATGCACCTGGCCTATAGCAAATGAAGACTTTGCCAACAGCAAGATCAATTCCGTAATCCGATGGATCTGAGAGGATTACATTCCTCAAAACCTTCTCGATAGCCAGAGAGAGATGCCGGTCTCGATCAAGGAGTTTTGCATCATCGTCATAAACGAAAGATACGTGTATTAAAAAGGTGCAAGAAAGCAGGGCGTCGGCATCCTCCGCAGAATGAAAATGCTTGCAGAAGGTAGTGGGATCAACACCAAATGTGCTTCGACAAGCGGTAGCAAGCACCATCAAGAGTTCCCTGCGTTCGTAGTTCGTTGGTGCTTGTTTCAGCTCATACAATGCATCTTGCACCCAGTTGAATGTCTTTCTGCGTACGCTACGAAGAAGTGTGATAGCCCGCTCCGAGACACATTGGTCGGGGCTCGATGCAAGCACTCGAGTGAGCAACGAGGAAATGGAATTCATCAGCACCCCGTCAACGGAGCCAGCTCCAACCTCCACAAACAAAGTCTCGAGCTCGTCAAGAAGGGCATTACAAAATGAGGCGTCTTCGAGCTCTTGATGCCAAATCCACGTCCCTGTGTTTAAGTCGAGCGGCCCGACTTGAAAGGCTGCTTGGGCGAGGACGTAAAGAATATAGTGACAATGGAGGTTAAGAGTTCTGCTGCGGAGCCCTTTCAGGATGCTGAGCCATTGGAGTGAGCCACCGCTACGCAAGTGTCCAAATGCAATGAATTCGTCGAGGGAGAGATCCGTGAGACAGTCTGATTGAGCAGCCAAGACGTCGTTCGAAGTGTGAGAGGTAGAATCCACATACATCTGGATGGTATATAGGGTCTGATAATTAGTTTGATAACAGAAGTGACGTGGAGGCCACCAATTGGAAAGCTGATAGCCAGTGCTTGGTTGCCATATCGAGAGCTTGTCCTTGTCCTCATATTGGTCGGGATATTGAACAGCATAGCGTAAGATTGGGGCATTCTGTGACTGGGAACCCACTGGATAGATGCAGGCAAAGTGGATCTCGACGGGGAAACATGGCCCTTGGCACTTCGAGCGGTAAGGCTGTAAGTCGGGGACGCACGCAAGGAGATGATATTCCTTCTCTGCGCTAAGCCCAACAAAAATGTCATTGTAGAAACAATGCAAGATGCAGGCTGCAGCAGAACGCCAGATGCGAATGCACATTGGACATTCCAGCTCGAATACAACGACTTTCGCATGTAAAAGCTTTGCAGGTAATGGTGAAATCTCTGCACTTCCGCTTTGCGTGCTAGCGTGTTCGATGTCCCCCTGAGCAGCATCTTCTTCAATCCAAGCTTTCAGGTCCTGCAGATGCAGGGACTGGTCATAATAGCGGACTGGAAAACTGTCTTCGGTAAATTCATTTGAGAGTACCGACCACTCAGGACGTGACTGAGAATGACGTGCGGAGAGGTACCGATATGCGCAGGAGAGACGATGGAGGCTTGTCGTCTTGCGAAGGAGCAGTCTTTCCAGGAACGCGATCGGTATTTCGGGGGAATAGTCGGCGAGCATAGGAATCTCCTTCACAACCAGCTTATCGATTGCGACATACAGCTCGAGCTCTGTCAAGAACTTGTCAGATGCGTCCTCTGGTACTCCCTCCTCCTTCTGAGCCCTCGGAGCCTTCGCCGCATATCTACCCATCAAAGTCCCAAGCTGGAAACAAGCCTCCTCTACGTTCGTGACACAGGCTAGCCATTCGTCAATGTCCTGCTCAACCGCTCGTTCGACGTCGTAGAGAGTAACGTCAGGGTCGACGGCATGTGCCTCATCAAAAAAAGTGCCGTCTGTAGACAAGAAGTCTTGGAGGGTGCCGCGGTAACCGTGGCTAGGATAGAAGGGAGTATGACGGGATTCGCGGACAGGATTTTCGAGAACATTGCGAATGTATTCGCCGCTGTTTGGGAGCGAGATGCATGCGTCCCTAATAAGCTCGTCTGGGGAAGGGTTCTGAAATAGGAATGGGCGGTTCCTCAACTCCTTCCACCTGGCGTCCAAAACTTTTTGGAGACAGATACATGTCTCCATTGCCATTTCGGAGAGCCAGTCTGGCACAGAGGTGCCAAGCTTGCCTAGACGTCGAAGGATCGTAGAGGACATCAAATGAAGAAGATCACTGGAGAGAGTCGTATTGCTTTCATCTCTCGCAAGAGTGCATGCAAAGAACAACATGAATCGTTTGTAGGAGGCACGTCCGGAAGCACCGTCAACCGACATCTGGATTGCAACCCTGATGAGAAGCCAAAGAGAGGACCGACGCCACACATCCTGACTGTAACCCCGGCCTGAGCGGTCTCCGCCGACCTCATCACGAACATGTTTCGTGATACGAGGGACATCATTAGTACGACCGCTACGGAACATCCCGCAGAGAGGTGCAGTGCTATCTGCATGTCCAATACTCCGCAAGACGCCGCTAAGCAACGCACTGACGTATTCCGGATGCGTAGGAGGAGGAAATGGGGGACCTGAGTCGATGACAGCGGTGCTAGAAAGAAATCTGGCCAGTTCGAGGCGAAAGTCCTCGTCATCAAACACCTCGTTCGGCAACTCGACAACCGACGCAGGGTATGAGCATATCAGAGGCCCCTCTGATTCTCTTACGGCTCTTTCGCTCGGGGACACCTCGAATGCCTCGCAAAGCGTACAGTTCTCCCACTTTGTGAGAACGATGGCAGCGTTTTGAGATCGGATGAAAAACGCAAGAATATCTGTAGATCGTCAGCACAGACCTATAGGAAAATTGGGAACGTACCTCCTGTTTGCATCCCCCGCAGCTGGGAGATGACGTGGTCAGATCTATCAGGATCTATGTGCTCCAACTGGATGAATTCTTGTAAGTTGTCCAACATCTTGGTGATGCTTTGCCATTGAGCCTGTTCGGAGGTTCCACAAACACGGGGGGTATAGGTATGTGCAGCAGCGCACACTGCCAGAGCAAGTGTATGGTCGTTCTCTGGGGTGTAGTCGCTTTCTTCTGGGAGGTTGACAGGAAGAAACACATGAGTGATAGAATATTTCAATGTTATAGGAGTATCGCCAGACTCGAGTGTCTGCGAGCTCATCGACATTGTCGAGATCAGCGCCGTAAGTTCTAGGCGTGTGTACGTGGCCGGAGTCAGACGAAGAAGCTGTGCAAACTGGTTGTCCCGTCGGCAGAGAACAAAGGCTTCCGATCCTGGGACGACTTCTTCACAAAACAGCTTCACTCTCAGGCACGCCCTATCTTGTTACTCGATAACCCTTTCCTCATCCACAACCCCTGCGAGTCCACCACCCTCCTACCAACGTCCAGCTCCACGACAGGTTCTGGCTCAAGACTCAGAACTACTCGCTCTACGACATACTCAGCAGAGACGCAGACGTTGTTCAGAAGTTTGTGGACGGAACAGTTTATCAGGGGTTCCTCAGTCCCGCCGACCACCATCGCTGGCACGCTCCCGTCAACGGCATCACCACCAAGACTATTATATTGCCTGGTGCGCACTATGCTGCCCTCCCTGACGACGGTGCGCCTGTTGACGACCCAGACCTTGAAGAGGGTGACCCTCATGGCACCCTGATCCACTCCCAACCGTGGCCCACCGTCTCTGCCACCCGCGCACTGATCTTCATCAAGGCAGACAACACCGCCATTGGGCTCATGTGCTTCATCGGCGTCGGGATGGCGGAGGTGTCCACGTGCGAGATCTCCGTCAAACCTGGTCAGCGCGTAGGCATTGGAGATGAAATAGGGATGTATCACTTTGGCGGATCTTCGCATGCGCTCGTGTTTGGTCCCCAGACCAAGATCACATTCGAGGACCTTAACGGCCAGCCGATCGAACCCCACACTCATTATTGGGTGATTGGGTGAATACTGTCACTGGTAAAAATGATATGTTTTAGTGATAGTTAGAGATTTGTTGTACAATACGGTTACTCGCGTCTAGGTTCAGGTCATAGAAATCTTGTCGTTAGTATACGATTATGTAGTAACTAAGCTTAGGTGTGTATGTACGTCTGAATCGATCGACGGTACCGTCTTATTTTGCGCTTCGTTCAATTCCCAAAATATTACATAGTGCGTGAGGCGATGGCTTTAGCAAGTGTAAGTGGCTTCAAAGGACAGTGGTTTGGTGTGGGTCTCAAAGCCTGCCATCGCCTCTTGACTGAACCACTCTTCTGGTCCAGTGGTAAGGGTAGTTGTGGAAGTAAGGGACGTAAGGAACCTGCCCCAGCTGTCCAACAGTTCCTTGAGGGCGGCATTGAATGGGTCGTAACGGAACAACCTGTAGGCCGCAGAGGTGTTGCGGAGCATATTAAATACGACGTACATTGACACGCCAATCAGCCCGCCAATGACGCTGCCATCCTTGCGCTCCACCTTGTGGTATGCGGCGGGAAGCTCCTGGATGATCACGTCAAGTAGATGTAGGAGTGTTTCAAGTGGCTGGGTTCAACCCACTGGAAAGACGAAAAGAGTAAAGTCAGTCTACGCGGTCTCGATGTCAGTTGAGCCATACCTTGGGATCCGTGTTAACCCGAATGAACATATCTGTTCAAAGAGATTCCGCATGTAGTCGTCACCAAGGATGGCGGCAGCGAAGCGTGCGACCGCGTCGGTGTGGCGTGGCTCACCGCCTTCAGAATGGCGCACGTGATCATTCCGCTCGTGTGCCCTGGACACATTCTGTCCTGTGGACCTCGGAATAGCGGGGCAGCCAACCGTGCTAGGGAGACCACTTCACGACAAAGGGCATTTCGCGCATCATGTTCGAGTAAGATGGCGGCAGGTAGAAGAGAACGGATTCAATGAGTGGGCGTCTTTGAGTGGTTCAGTTTCGTTGCAGCTGAAGAGGTATCTATACGCACCAAACTCTTGTATGACCGTAGTTGGACAAAGGACGGCGGCACCTAAGAACGGCGAGACCATGCCGTCTTCTGGAGGGCCTAATAAGTTCCATCGCTCCCAGAAAGTAGCCCCCCGACCATAAAAAAAAGTGGGAATCTTTTCCAAACACCCACGGCTTGTATCGAGCTCAAGTGTTGCCGGTCCACAAAGTCGTCAGGTTGACTGCCAGATGTGAACAGCACTTCAGTGCCAGTGATTGCGAACCCCGATTACATATGAAGTTCGAACTTCGGATCCATATCTCGGGCCATCGGAGGTGCTTGATGTTTCGTTCGTTGCGTGATGATTTGGGTTATTGGTTATGCCGGGGCGAAACCCGACTAGTCGAGCCTGGCGTCAATAGCGCCATCTTCGGATGTCGCTACGGTCGGGCCCGGGAGAGAGAGGGGAGCGGAGGGAGTGGGGACGGGCAAGGGCGCGAAGCGCTCCTCGGCCCCAAACGACTGCGCGAGCCCGTCCGGAGGCGTCAGGGTGCGGGGCGAGTGGGAAAGCGACTGCCTGAGGGGTGACGTGCAACCGCGCTTGAAGCACGAGTGAGGGGAAAGCTGCGAGGCGCCGAGAATGGAGGTTTGAGGCAGGGTGTGGTGGGTGGGTGCGACGAAAAGGAGGGCGAGCAGTTGAGCGAGCAGACTCGACGAGCGAGGAGGTAGCAGGGCAGATTTGTTATAACAAGGGCCAACGTGAGCAGAGAAGCTGGCAAAGGGTCGGAGCGGAAATTTTGTCCAGATAGGGTAGTGTGCACTTACAGTCGACGCCCTCGGATGTCTGGCCATGATGATGCAAGTGTTTTTCTTTATCTTGGATACTAAATGCTTTTCTGCAGCACGGGAAATTCTAACATGACCTCGATGATAGCCTGTGGGTTGATTGTTGGGTGTACCTGTGATTAAACTCTCACACAGCTACACGCCTTTGAGCCAACTCTGTCATTCCTCACTCACGTCTTGCTATTATCGCTCTCAGGTATGTAAAGATGCACAAGGTTATAATATGTGGATGTAATCTTTTCTGTTGAGGCAAGCAGGTGGCGATGGCGACTTGACCGTGCACGGCGATCAGGCTACTGACACTCACGATATAAGCCCCAAGAAGGACGAGGTGTCGCGACGAAGAGGGCAGGTGGCCGGATTTCATATAACCATGAAAGATAATGATAACATTATGTGTGCCTCAAGGAGAAGGTGGAGATCGCTCTCATGAAACCTAGATCTGATGTCATCACGCCAGTGACGTATATACAAAAGTCGAAGTCGAAGTCAAATTATGTACTTGACAAGCCATGACAAAAGAAACCTGTCAATCATTGGAAACTCCCATTTGCATTCTACTATACATGCAGACGACGAGAGAAAACAAAAAGAGGAAAGCTGAAAGGAGCTTCTCAGTTGAACGGTCTGTCGCTACTTCGAGCTCTCGGGGTAACGCACCAGAGCTGGCCAACAATTACATAGGTAGTCGAACCGGTGCTGATGACCTAGGGTCGTCTCGTGCGTCACTCGGAGGTGACGAAGGTATACCATCCAATTCCGAAACACCGTCGGGTGGACGTTTTGGTGGTTGTGAATCTGCGTTCGACGTTCCAGACATCTCTGTGTCTCTTGTAGATGATGGAAGCGGTGCCGATGAGTCAAGTTCACCCTGTTCATCACGCTGCGAATCAGAGGATGATGAGTAAACTGTCTCTGACGTGACGGGGTGTGGTATCTGTATATCAAATGTAAGAGAACGACGACCAGACGAGCCCGTTGAATGGTCACACCTCAAAGTCTTTCTCCGTTAGAATCTGTCCTTGAAGAATTCTGCCCATGTGCGTATGTGCAAAGGGCCGTCCTCGGGTGCGAATCGCAAGTAGCGCCATCACCGCAGGCAACGGCGAACCTGAGAACGTGATTTCCATCTCTTCGAGGCCACCAGGGATATTGAACAGATTCCGTCGGATCTTCGTGCTGTCCGACGACTCGGACGCTTTAGTGGGTACGCCGAGGAAACGACATAACCTGAGGTATGACGTGTAGTCCCTGAGGTAGAGCTGTCCAGCGAACACATTCAGCTGGTCGATCAGCTCCCAAGGTGGGGTCCAGTCCGAGGGGAGGGGAGGGGTGGAATAGAGCTTGAGATCGTCGGCTGGTTTCATTCGCATGGTTGTGCGAGGTGCATATAGATGAAGGTGAACATATTTGCTCTCCCTGATGTCGGGCAACAACCTGTCGACTTCGAATGGGCTGAGCAGAACAAGTACTTGGTCATGGGTATTCTGAGGGGAGAGGATCCACTGGACGGGTCGCAAATATTGATCTACGGTGCCTCGAGTGGACTCTGGCTTGACCGTCTGGCAGAAATCTGCCGTCGCCAATATCTGAGGGCTCCAAACGTCTGCGTCGCGAGTGGCTGCGGAACTCTTTTCGAGTGTTGTAAAGACGGGAACAAACGCGCTGCCAGAGTGTAGCGGAGGTATGGAACCAGTCCTGACGAAGGACACGACGTCGGGATGAAGGAAATGTTGTGCAGGTTCTGCCTTGGGAGGCAGCTCTACCTCTCGTTCACGTTCTCGCTCGCGGTGGACCTCCCGTTCCTGTTCTTCGTCCATCTGTGTACTGGGAAGCGAGAGAACTCCGAGGTCTTTGCAACGTTGCTGGATCGCCGGATCCAGCGCCAACAGGACGGTCGAAACGTTTTTAGTGTCAGAGGGTGCGTATAAATCAATAAGTGATTTGCTGTCTTGCTGGAGCCATGCATCCGACAGCTGCTCTGATGAGATCTCGTTGTTGCAAAGGCGCGACCAAGCGTCATATCTCTTTTTATGACTCATGCCTTGTAGTGCCCAGTAAGGAGCCCGCTGTTCGATGTCGGACCAAGTCTCGTGTATTGCCCAACATAAGATGTCGACGGTAGTGACTGGCGTGTTTGGGTCTGTCTTGCCAACCAAGACACGGACGTCCCAATCAACTTGCGGTGGGGCGAAAAACATGACTGAATGACCGTGGCCTAGTTTCCGCATCCGCATGCAACCTAGAAAGCGCAAGCATTAAGATTTTGTGATTGGATAATGGCGTCGGAACTAACCTTGCACCAGCGCGTCTTTTGTCACCTTGGGACCAAGCGTGACGGCTGCTCGTGACCCAAGAGGGAATTTGATGTCAGTGCCTCTTGTGTGCGCTTGGTCAAGGTAGACGACACAATGATCAAGCTGCTGAGATAGTGGCGATGATAGCAATGGTAGAGACCTTCCATTTCGTCCGAGTACCATCAGTTCATCATCTTCACTGAAATAAACGGCACCAGCGGTTTTACGGGAGATCTCGAGCCATGCCATAGCCACTTGGAGATTGGAAAGATCGAGGATCTGGGAGCCAACGTCCAGCAAAACACTGATTTGGGGTCGCTGTGTGACTATCATTCGGAGGAAAGCGTGCGTGGTCCATCCGTCGTCGTTGGCGTGGGTTACCACATAGGACTCGGAGTCATTTTGGGATCGAAGAAGGTTTGCAAGAACCTTGGCGTTGGTCCCCCTCTGGTGGTCAAGATCGCGCTGAGCGATAGACAGAGGCAACAGCCATCGGGTGTCGTTCGTGCCCGAGAATCCTGTTCCTCGATTCAACAACCAAATTGAACAACTCGATATGGACTGCAGATCACACACCTGTTATAAGCTTCTCTCGTTTCTCTGCTAAATCCCAGCTGGATCCGGACAGTTTCCAAACAAACTCCTTCGCTTCCTTTGGGAACACCGCTTGTGACAAGTAAAAATCTATGGTTCTTTGGTTCCTGCAGAAAAACGGGAATATGCCATTGTCCCACTGTTCCGATGACCTGAGGTTGGTGTCTCGGAGCTCTTGCAGCTGCTCCGGCACTGACTTGCCCCCGCTCTCTTTGATCCAAAGTCCGTATTCCGCGGCAGGATCATCCTGGACAAGCAAGATTTCGAAAGTAGTTCTCAGTTGCTCCTTGGTGAGGCCTGCATAATAATAAGATAGGCATGTGAGGATGATGGTGATGTCTGGATGGCCGAACTGGGTGTCGGGAGCCGGCACGTCTTTAGCCCGATAGGGAACAGCAAGCGTGGTGAAATGAGCGTTAAAGCACCAATTGAACGACGACAACGGGTCAAGGCCATAATCGACACGCCATCTTCGCTCCGCAAGAGCAAACAAGAGGACGTTGGAGGTCAGGAGGCCCCGGAGGAGTAGTAATCCACCCCAAAGATGACTCTGGTCAGAACCCTTAGCGTACTCCTCTACCATCCTCACCGTATCGGGAATCTGCAGGACAGCCTTGTCAGATACGAAACTGCGGATTGCGGCGTACAGCGCTGGGGAGACCCTATCAAAGTTGAAGCTGGAAAGCCGGCCAGCCATCACGTCTTCGGTAATCAGTGATATTAAGCGTTGACCGATGTCGGAACCTCGTATAATGCGAACAAGCGGAAATGACCCAGGTGGGCCGCATTCGTGCTGTATAGACTCAGGGGCATATCTCGAAAGCGAACACAAGTGCTGCTTCGTGCGCCGCAGAACTTGCTGAATGATCGTCCAACGGTCAGGGTATCCGTCCATATGTTGCTCTGCGCCGATTGTATAAACCATTTGGAACCGGGCGTGAAGGATGTCATCACTCTCGTCCAAGACGTCGCGAGCATGAGATTCAATCCACCTCTGAAGGTTCAGCCACTTTGATGGGGCTTCCGAAGTCGCTGTAGATCGCCCACTGCACTCGGCGTCGCTTGGAGTATTGTCCCTGTTGATCCTCAGCGATCGAAATAGGTTGCCTACATGGCTATCTCCCAATATCTGGTACGGTGTTTGCATTTAAATCAACAATCATCGACATATGAATGATCAATGCTCACCGACCCGAGTGACAAGGCTGCCTTGATGCGCTTGTAAATCGCTTCCTTATGCTTCGTTAACAAGCCGGTCTGGTGTTGACCTACACGTATCTGTTTCTCGACGCTCATCAGCTTGAGCGACACCACATGCTCGGGTTGGACGAGTAAAATCCCGCGCTCCAGCATGCATTCAGACATGAGCCTCTGAAGACCACCAATTTGAAGGCTGACCACCCCGCCATTGACATTATATTCCGGATTGCGAGAGGACGGCAGGTGATATATGGGCCTGTTAGTGAGTCCACCGAGGCGAGAAACTAGTAGCTCGAGCATCTGGACTGTCAGTGCTTTTGGAACAATGACACGAACAAGCTGTTTGCCGTCCGCAAGAGCAGCAGCAGCAATGGGGATGATCACGGATGATTTGCCTTCGCCCATGTTGACCTGAAGCACAGTGTTTTCACCGGATCGTGGAGACATGATCTCCACCGCCGTTTCAGCCTGAGCTCGACGGATCAGAAAGTTACCTTGTATCTGACAACAGCGCAGAGCCACATGAGTACATGCGAGCATTTGGACGGAAGAAAGCTACCTGGACTAACAGCCAATCTGGGTACTCCTCCGGATTCCACCCATCACATACTTCATTCTCCAATTCCCTACAGAAATATTCTTCGAGACCATCCAGAGCGAGTCGTAGCAATCGCCGAGCACGCTGAAGCTCCAAAAGGAGCAGAGCCAACGACGTCAAGCACTTCTTCCAGCATAGAGAAATGTTGATCGGTGAGGCAGTCGCAAGGAATCGCAAGAGAACATCCGCAGTGATTGGCGGCCATTGACCAAATCGTTGGACTCTTTCCTGATCCAGGTTGGTCGTCGGACTGAGACTCTTCCTGAGAATGTCCAGAGACTTGAGATAATTGACTCTGCACTGCACAAAGTGCTTCTTGAGTGCCTCTATATGATTGTCTCCCGGCGCTCTGTAAGCCATTCGTGACCCCACCTGAGCACTCTCCGCGCTGGCCGCAAGGTTGGCTACATATTCCTGTCGAAACGAAATATTCGTGGGCTGAAGCGAGGAGAATAGTTGGTCCAACGCGGAAATGTCATTTGAAAAGCCGTCGTGGCTTTCGCGGGACAACCTGAGCGTGCTACGAGCCGGCAGTTCTGGTGCTGATCGGTTGCGAAGCAGCTGGTCAAGTGTTGGCGGATGTGTATGTATGGATACTTGCTCGGTGGGTCCTGCGGAGACACCTGTGGTCGAGGGATTTTTCTCATTGTAACTGCGGTCTTCTGGATGACTTGGCCCAGAAGCAATAGGGGGAAAGAGGCAAGCAGCCCGTCGCGCAGCACGCCTCAGATCTGGCCCAGGAAATTGGCGACTAAAATCAGCATTGCACCAGTAATACTTATTCTTGATTTCCATGCATGCCGCGTCAATTTGAGGATTGTTTGTCTTGACTTTGTGACCGGATTTGAGTCTCATGATAGATCTGCACCCACCAGACTGCAAGAGAGAAAGTGCTGCTTGAGTGCCGGTCTTGCCTGTCAGTGGGTCAGGCCGATGGCAGCTTGTCAGCGCATGTAGACTAATGAGGTAATGGGTACTCTCCAAGCTGCCATTCCCCATCAGACAACCTAGTTCGGTATCAACATTGTAAGCATGGAATAGTGGATGATCAGATGTAGGGTAGATATCGCTGGCCTGAGCCTGGACCCGAACTCGATGATCACCAAACGTTCTTAGCTGGCCAACTGGTATGACCACACATCCAGGAATAAGGGACTCTACCCCCGCAGGGTGGGATTTCGGCCGAAGAACAAGGATGTTCTGTAAACCAAACAGCGCTCCCATACATTGGTTCTCGTCGTAAACCATGCCCTTGAAGTCGCGGGACTCGAGCTCTTCTCTCTCGTTGACAAAAAAGGACAAGTTGTAGCGCGGCAAGGCGACAGATAACTGTGACACCAATGTGGATTGGACAGCCTGAGAGTCGAGGGAGGACGTGGTAACGAGAACATTCCTGGATTGCTTTTCAGATAAATGGTGTAAATCATCGCGACCGCCGTTCGAGTGGTCGAGGTCATTGAGACACTCGAAACACTTGGAAATCATTGCCGAGGTCGGGCTGTGGATGTCCAGAAGGGTTTCATGATCTCGGAACATTCGGTATTGTCCGGATGCACAGTGAATCCGCCAGTTTTCCAAAGATTCTTCCCAAAGTCGTTCGAGGGGACGTATCTCAATGACCTTTGTAGACAGATTTAGCCAATGAACATGTCTGTAGATGAACGCTGATGGAAGGTCTTCCCATAGTTTCTCCGAAGGAACAAGCTGTAGTGTCTCATTTCTTTGATCGTCTTGTGTTCGGATGACCACATTGCCATTCTGGAATGAAAAATGCAGCTGCGAGCCCTGAATCTTCATGTTCATGTTACGTGATATTGGTACTCACCATGCACTTGGACGTCATATAGTGAGTCATGAAATCCATTCCAGGCATATCGGATGGTGTAACGAAGGGTTGTGGCTGCAAACAAGTTAGGAACATGAATTGATAAAACCAAGGATACTATACGCACCAAATGTTGGAAGAGTCGTTCAACTTCTGCATTAGCCTTCACTTCACGCGGCAAACTGCCCAGTGGTTGACCATTCACTCGAAGTGTGTTATCGAGCAGGTTGATATGCACTGTTTGCGGGGGTTGGCCCGCAGTAGGACATGTAAGCCAACGAGCGTTGGGTTGCTGCAACTGCTCCCATCTCTGGCTCCCAGGCCTATAGCAAGTGAAGATCTTGCCCACCGCAAGGTCAACACCATAGTCTGATGGATCGGCAAGGATTATGTCCCTCAGTTCCCTCTCGACAGCCAGGGAGAGACGGAGGTCTCGGTTTCGGAGTAGTATTGAATAACTGCTATAGAAAGGAAAAGCACGTGCAAAAAAGGAGCAAGAAACCAGGGCGTCAATGTCCTCTGTGGCCTGAAAGAGATTGCAGAGGGTAGCGCAATCAACGTCGAATGTACTCCGGCAAGTGGCAGCGACATATGCCAAGAGTTCTCTGCGTTCGTCGTTTGTGGGTGCCTTGGTCAGGTCGTACAATAGTTCCTCCAGCCAGCTGAGCGTTTTCCTACGCACGCTCCGAAGAAGTGCGGTGACTCGTGCCGAGACGTGTTGGCTGGGACTCGATGCAAGCACTCGTGTGAGCAACAAGGAAATGGTATTCATCAACACCTTATCAACGAGGCCAGCCCCAATCTCTACAAACAAACTCTTCAACTCGTCGAGAAGGGCATTGCAGAAGGATGAGTCTTGCAGCTCTTGGTGCCAGATCCAAGTCCCTGTGCTTAGGTCTAGCGGGCCGACTTGGAAAGCTGCCTGGGAGAGGAGGTAATGAACTTCGTGATGACGGAGGTTGAGAGTCTTGCTGTGAAGCCCCCGCAGGATATTGAGCCATTGAAGTGGACCACCGCTACGCAAGTGTGCGAATGCAATAAATTCATCGAGCGACAGGTCCGCGGGAGAGTCTGCTTGAGCAGCCAGAACATCGTTCGAAGTGTGAGAAGTAGGATCCATATACTTTTTTTCTTTGGACTCTGTTCTATGGTAGGAAAAGTAATGTGAAAGTTCAGAGGGCGTATTTGGCTGCCACATCGAGAATATGTCCCCGCTCTCAGTTCGACCCGGATGTTGAATAACATAACGTAAGGTCGGGTGATTCCGAGATTGGGAATGTTCTGGATAAAGGGCAAAGGAGATCTGGAAGCGGAGGCGCGGCCCATGACGCTCGACAAGGTAAGGCTGTAATGCAGGGACATGCGCAAGTAGAGGGAGTCTTCCAAATTCCTCTGCACCAGAACCGTAGAAACAACACAAGATGCGAGCCGCAGCAGAACGCCAGATACGAATGCATACTGGACATTGCAATTCGAAGACGACGACCTTTGCATGTAATGAGATTGCGGGCAATGGTGAAACCTCTGCGGCCTTAGCCACTCGTCTCCCAGACTGTTGGTATTCCTGGGCACTCGTTCCGCTCTGCGGGTCCCTCTGAACAGCGTCCTTTGCGATGCAAGCTTCGAGGTCTTGCAAATGCGGGGACTGGTTGTAATAACGGACAGGGAAACTGTCTTCAGTAAATTCATCCGAAAGTACCGACCATCCAGGCCGTGACTGAGAATGACGTGCAGAGAGGTATTGGTATGCACAGGAAAGGCGATGGAGGCTTGTCGTCCTGCGAAGCAACAGTCTTTCCAGGACAGCTACAGGCATTTCGGGGCGATAGTTGGCGAGCATGGGTATTTCCTTTACAACCAGTTTATCAAGTGCAA
>JBBPMA010000397.1:0-26313 GCA_038090075.1 Xanthoconium purpureum | reverse complement strand
AACCCCCTCTTCAGACCAAGGTTTATTCGAGGGTGGTTGATTTCAAATACCCTTCATATGACACTCAACATTAAGGCACACCTCCCTTTTCTGTCAAGATTTATTCTATTTTATTCTATTCCTCTTCATTTTTGCCTGCGGAAAGTCACCCAATGACATGCTAGTTCTATACAACGAGTCCGGAACCAGATCAATCGATCGATTATGTACATAGGTGAGAGGATAGTACGACAAAGTAACAAACATGAGGAGAGATAAATAACTACAGAGATAAGATCCAATTAGTTGTAAGGGGTGATTGATTGCGGATAAACGGAGTGATGCAGCTGTTTAGGCATCCGATGGGGCGGCTTTTTTTTCGGCCGCAAGACGTTCACGCTCGGCGCGCAGTTCGGCAAGTTTCTGTGTTGTAAAATTATTATTAATTCTACGAAATGATGCGAAGTACGTACAGCCTTCAGGGACTCTGCACCAGTGACGATGGAATCGAGGGTGGACTCGGAGAGGTCAACGAACTGGATGACAGCTTAACGCGAAGAAAAGAGGGTTGTAAAGATGGATGCTCACCGTCTCTCCGGCCCGTTTCTGGAGATGCCTCAATCGTTCCCTGTCCTGCTCCCAATCGTGCTGTTGGTTCCATCCGGTCGGAGTTCGGTCCGGACCCCACGACGATTTCGAGGGGGCCGCCTGTGTGTCGCTGGAGGACTCATGCACGCGACGGTGGTGCATCACGCAGGGAAAGTATTGGGCGCGATGGTCGCGCATGGCGGAGAAGTGGTGCCACCAAGTGGCGACACCAGCACCGACGAAGAACCAGAAAAGACGGGAGGGCCCGCGGTGGAGAAAGACGTGCTGATATGGATGCATGCTGCTGAGTCCATGGCTAATGCAGGGGATTTTTATACCAAGGCTCGGGCGATGGACGACGACAGCGTTCGGCGATGGCTCGGCACGGTGCCGATGACACTTGCAATCTAGTGCCGTCGGAGTTGAATCTGAGATTGAAATAGAGGCACAGGTCAATTGAGGTGTACTGCCTGTCACAGGTGTTGTGACTGGCTGTCACGCCTGCCCGGGGGACTTGATCCTCGTTGCTCAGTGGTGGTGCTCGTCGTCGTCCCCCTCGTCGTCACACGCAGCCTCTCGTATGAGACTCGTCTCGGACTGGCAGTCGTCTATATCCATTCTCTAGTCCGACTAGTCCCACCATGGCCCTCGATTCAGAGGCAGCTCGTCCCCGCAACGGCCAGCTCAGCATCCCAAACCCTCCTGGTCCGATTTCCGCGCCCCCAACGAGCCCTTCCCGTCTCCCCGATCGCCCGCATTTTCCGACGAGAGCCTCCACTCTCGGCTCCACAAACGACCTCTCCCGAATCAACCTCTCTGCCAAGCAGGATGCAATTCCTCATCACCGTAGCGAGGATCTCAACCACAATCCCTCCTCCAGGTATGATCTCAGCCCACCATCCGCTCTTCTCCCGGCGCCATCCCTTGCGTTCCTCTCCGGAAGTCGTCCTGCCACACCGAACAGCCCTTCCCATCATTCTACCCGTACCCCCATTTCCGACTACCCCCCTGATAGGACACGCCGTAACAGCTTTACCTCCGACGCATCCGCACACTCAAACTCTTCCGGATCCAGTTCTCCCAACAAGGGTGGGCCCCTCACCTCGACGTCCTCCGCAACCTCCAACCTGTCTTCCTCGTGAGTCCCCTTACATCATTTCATCAATCGCATCAAGCGCCAACGTCGTCCCACAGACCATGCTCCGCGTGCGGGCTTGCCATGCAGGGCGCATTCGTCCGTGCACTTGGCACCGTTTTTCACCTCAACTGTTTCAAATGCCTCGTACGTATCCATTGTATACACGCTTCCTCTCAACCTTGAGCTGCGATACAGGATTGTGGTGATGTTGTCGCCGCAAAATTTTTCCCCATAGATGGCCCAGATGGAAAGCAGCAACCCCTCTGCGAGAGGGACTACTTCCGTCGTCTCAACCTCATTTGCGCAAAGTGTGGCCTTGCTTTGCGTGGAAGCTATATCACCGCGTGCAGTCAGTCGTTCTCTTGTGTCAGATTCTTCTTCCTTCTCACACGAGTCACAGATAAAAAGTACCACGTGGAACATTTTACTTGCTCTTTATGTCCGACTCTTTTCGGACCTCAGGATTCTTACTACGAGCACGATGGCGACGTGTACTGCCATTTTCATTACTCTACGCGTTTCGCCACGAAATGCGCGGGTTGCAGTAGTGCGATCTTGAAGCAGTTCGTCGAGATCAACCGGAACATGAGGGACGAGTGCTGGCATCCGGAGTGCTACATGATCAACAAGGTACGTGGTGCGGAGTTCACCCGAGTGGTCCCTTATTGAAATCGTGTAGTTCTGGAACGTTAAAGTGGTCTCGCGGAGGTCAAGCGGTTCTATAAGTGATGGATCGGAGCTGGTGCCTTTGTATGTTGAGGAGGAGAAGCGCGAGACACCTGCCTCTCTCAAAGAAAAACAAGGAAGAATGGAGCAGCTGGTTTACCGAATCTGGACGTGAGTGATTCGATTCATCCCTATCCCTAAAGTATTTAAAGTCGCTTTCTTAGCGTCCTTTCGGCCTTTGAGGAATCCAGTGCCGCATGTATATCGGATATGCTGCGGCAGGTCAGTAATGGGCAATACCTTGATGCCATCAGGATGGCAGAGAAATTCATCCTCCATGTGGAGGTACTTTTTGGTACTATCGACGATCTCGAGTACCATTGTGCGAGGCTTAACCTCAAGGGTATGCATAACCTTAGCTCTGCAGCCATATTCTTACGTCACATTGCAGGTATGTCCCATGTCCGGGAGGCCCGCATGCTCTGTCGAAAAACCGTCGATCTTTTCACGTTGCTATCCCGCACGCAAGAAACGGGATCGCGTCGGATAGGCATGACGCAAGAATTACTGGCGCTTGTGACAGGAATAGCCCATTACCTCAAGATCCTCATTCGCATTGCACTGACGGGTGCGCTGAAACTGGAACGAGAACAGAGCGTCAGGGAAGCCATGCCCTCTTTCTTGGACAAGCTACATCTCCTTGCCGTCCAGGGTGGGGATCCAGCTGCGCGCCGGATCATCAAAAGCGGTAGTGGTGAAGTGGTAGGACAAACTAGCGGTGCCAATCTGGGCACCCAAGGGGTCACGTACGGATTTAGGAGTCTCGCGCCTGAACTAGCCGGGGAGTCTCCATTCTCGGCTACCTCGCCTCCCAAACTCTCCGTGAACAATCCACCATCAGATCGATGCGTAAAATGCTCCCAGGCGGTCGAAGAGGACTGTATTCGACTAGGGACATATCAGCGGTGGCACTCGCATTGTTTGCAATGTAACGGCTGTGGCAAGGCTGCCGCAGTTCCGTTGCCGAAGGACCCTACGCCACCGAAAGCTGTGGAGGACAAGGAAAAGGAAAAGGATAAAGCTGACAAGGACCCGTCGAAGCTACCGGCTATACGCAGACCCCCCGCCAACGTCAGCATATTTCTATATGATGTCGAATCCGTCATGGAGGCACCATCATTTGGCGACGTACCTTCTCTGATCCTCTGCACCGACCACGCCCATGCTAATTGCCGCGGCGGGTTCCAACCGGTATCTCGTCTGGAACAGTACGCATTCTTGCTTAATATTGCTCTTCGTCGTCTATACCTTGTTCTCAAACAACAAGGTGCCGTTCCACTCTCCCCGGGTATGTTGGGCTCTTTTCCAACTAGGTCCCCTCGCTGAACTACCGTAAATTAGCCAGCTCCACTGCTTCCAAGGGTGGAGATCAAGATCCGTATCGCAATTCTGGAGACATTATGCGGATGAAATCGGTTCATCTGGATCGTAAACTATCCGCCACGGCACGATTGCCCAGGAGATCAACTATCGTAGAGAGCCCTGCTGGCAGGACAGTTCATCCTTCGGAAACCGTCAACTCGCAACGTTCGCAACAAGACATCAAGTCACCGCAACCTCAGCGAGGACCTCCTCCTGGTAACCTCATACCTGGTCGGCAGCCCTCTCAGCCTGGATCAAGCTCATCGCTTCCTCCGTCCCGTGCACAACTGCGATCCCCAGGCATTCTAGACACCAATGTTCAGGGACAGACTGGACGACCCCCTCTGATTCGCAATAACACAGAGGTGAAGATTATAGATGATTCTGCCCCCAACTCCCCCGCAGGCGGCCTTGAGGAAACACCTCTCCATGTTCCAGATGATGGCATCACTCTGGCTGATATCCCTCAGTTGATGGAGGTCGCTCAAGCTCGCGAGCAGCAACGCTCGTTACCTCGCCAGAGTACGATTCCCCATATCGCCGAACTCAGTGCCCTTGAGCTTGCGATTGTCAAGCACTGTGTCCTTCTCGCCTTGCAACGTTCTCCCCTCAAGGACCAAATTGAACTTGATGAGCTTTTGGAACTTGTGGAGACGAAAAAGGCCGGATTTTGGAACAAGCTTTTCAAAGCGGGCGACAAGAAAAACGTCAAGAAAAAGGGTCAGTTGTGCTTGCTTGCAGCCGAACGGTTGTTGATTCCCTTAATCAGGTGTTTTTAGTGTTCCGCTAGAACTGCTGGTCGAGAGGGAGGGTTCGGATTCCTTGCATGGAGCTACTCGTGCGACCTTGAGGGTGCCCAGTTTCATTGACGATGTCGTTTCTGCCATGCGACAGATGGGTGTGTATCGTTATCTCATCCACAATGAATGATCCGTTGATCTTTTCCCTACAGATATGTCTGTGGAAGGCATTTTTCGTCGCAATGGAAATATTCGGCGTCTCAAGGATCTCACAGAGGCTATCGACCACGATCCATTGTCTGTTGATCTCACACAAGACAACCCAGTGCAGCTGGCCGCACTTCTCAAGAAGTTCTTACGCGAACTACCTGAACCCCTGATGACATTCAAGTTGCATCGCCTACTAATTGCGTCACAAAGTACGTTCCCGTTACCTAACCACGGTAACTTGACTTATCAACACTTGTTATAGCGCTTCCCACAGATTCGGAACGGCGGCGCTGCCTCCACATGGTCTCGTTGCTGCTTCCCAAGAGCCACCGCGATACAATGGAAGTGCTCTTTGTGTTTTTGAAATGGGTCGCCTCATTCGCTCATATGGATGAGTCAACTGGAAGCAAGATGGACCTACCAAATCTTGCGACTGTCATTTGTCCAAGTATTCTCTATTCACGGGGTCGGGATGCAGTCCGCGACGAGAGCTTCGGAGCAATCAGGGTGGTAACTTCTTTATTGGAAAATCAGGATGAGTTTTACACCGTCCCCGAGGAGTTTCTTCCCATACTCCATGACCAAGAATACTTCTCGAATAGTCTGGAGCTTCCCAGCAAGGACTTCTTGAAGAAATGTGATACATACATGCGGTTAAAGGCAGGTGGAAGAACTCCCGCAACAGCAATATTCCCTGGTTCTCCCAATCCTGTTAACCCACCGAGATCGAACCCTCCTCTCGAACGACCCACGCTGAATTCGGCTCCAAGTGACTCTCACCTGCGAAATGGCCGCCAGCAGTCGCCTCACTCACACCCTGGCCTCGCCCACGCGCCGATGTCATACCCGTCGCCCATACACCCGACTTCGTTCTCACAGGGAGCCGTGATGATCCAATCACAGCAACCTCGACACCCACAACCACAGGACATGGATGGGATTGCCCTGCAGAGATCGGGGGCGAACACTTCGACGCCTTCGCCCGGTGCACGACCGTCTTCGTACGTGCCTCCACGAGCCAGCGGAGAGCTTGCACAACCGTTGCCACCGAATGGCTACCAGGCCGCGATGGTCCGTCAGCGTACATAACATACAATTCCTCACACCATTCATTACTCGCCATCTGCTTTCCATGCGGCTGACTCGCTACCCTCGTTTGTTTTTGCCTTTTCCGAACCTTTCTGCATCCTCTTTGATCTCGCATTATCTGTAGTTTACCGTACGGTTTTCACTTATCAGTATGACATGGACGACTATCTTCGCAGTATACTCATTATACCCGTGCATTCCGATGTACTCATTTTGAATCAATCAAAAACAGCCTGGATGAGGCAGCACACGGGAAGGAGTGTGGTTAACCCATATGCATCTCGCATACAATTTTGAGTTAACAAATGCAGTACATAAAAAGACATGGAGTGAGACCACTACTTGAGAGGAATGAATCGAGATGAGTGTGTGGCACCAATCTAAGGGTGACCTCGGTAAGGACGCATGAAGCCATGATGGAAAAACGTACACCAGGACGACCGTGCTTCACCGGCTTGTATGAGCAGGAGAATTCGGCAAGGTAATGACCTGTCATCTCGGGCTTGATTTCAACAGAGTTGAAAACCTATGATAACAAGTCACAACGAGACACATGGCGACCCAACGAGTCGAGGAATACCTTGCCGTTGTAGATACCGACTACACTGCCAATCATTTCGGGGACGATGATCATGTCTCGAAGGTGGGTCTTGACGACAGCAGGTTTCTCGTTCGGGGGTGCTTCCTTCTTGGCCTTGCGCAGTTTTTTAATGAGACCCATTGGGCGGCGCTTGAGGCCACGGTTAAACTTGCGACGGGCGCGTGCGTGAACGAGCTAAAGGAATTGAGGCGGTGAGACAACGCCAGAGGTATGCTACATACTTCAATGAACTAGGAAAGTGGACATTAGAAAGACCAATTTCCGGAAATAACTACACGCACGTCTTCATTGTTCATGTCGAGGAGTTTGTCAAGCTCGACACCACGGTAAGAGAACGTGCGGAACGTTCTCTTCTTCTTGAGCTCAGCGGCAAGCGCAGGATCTGTAACGGCTGAATCCGCCTGGAGAGATTATAAGCGACCCAGAGCAACGTCAGGACGGAGAGATGTTCACCATAGTGCGTCGTGAGGTGTCTTGAGGGTGTCGAAGATAACGTTGAGCTCGTATGTGGAGCGGAGCATCAATTTGGAAGTTGTGGCTGAACCTTGATCACGTGAAACTGTACAGTACCCCGAGCTTGTTGTGACGCAGGGCGCGACTGTACATACATCATCATCGGTTAGAATCCACAGGTCTTCCCTCGAGGATTAAAGGTGCGTTCCGTGACCGAATAACGATGATATGTGGAGCTCAAATTATCATTTACCGCAGTGATTTGTGGCTGCCAATAATCTCGTTTATACGTTCAAAACCAATCATCAACTAAAGTGGGTATTTTTCCGTCTGGAGGAAAATCTACATGTCCATGCGCGTCTGTAGATGCGTCATATCGCGGCATACCTCCTCCTCCAGATCGGCGGAAACGCCTCTCCTTCCGCGGACGACATCAAGAGGGTTCTCGATGCAGTCGGCATTGAGCCCGATGACGAGCGTCTCGAAAAGTTGATCTCTGAGCTTGAAGGCAAAGATGTGAATGCTGTATGTCGAACTCAATTTTGGGCACGACAATCTGCTTATTTATCTTGGACGTAGTTGATTGCTGAGGGCTCTGCCAAGCTCTCGTCGGTGCGTATATGCGTTGTGTGTCGTGGGATCGGCATGACATGGAATGACAGGTTCCTTCTGGCGGTGCTGCTGTTGCTGCCGCTGCTCCGGCGGCCACGGGTGGTGCCGCTCCTGCTGCGGCAGCGGAGGAGAAGGAAGAGAAGGAGGAGAAAGCGGTCAGTGAATATTTGATCTATAGTGGCAAGGTGCTGACAGGCGGACACAGGAGGAGTCGGACGACGATATGGGCTTTGGTCTGTTTGACTAAGTGCACCATCGTAGAATTAATATATCTCTCATGTATGAGTTGGCGTGCGCCGGCGGTGAAGTGGCAGCGTGGCCTCTTGCCGTCGGTAAATGATTACGTGGGTGGCGAAAAATGCCGAGTACATGTTCCGATGGGGGATGACACAAAACCCTCGGTGGTGGTGCGGCGTCCGCGATTTAAGTCCGCTTGGATTAATATTTTTTTCGCTCACAATTGATCCTGACATCGGCATCAGAAGGAAAGCCGCCGGCCCGACGACAGGAGACGGCCGGGCGAGGGTGTGATCTACGCAGAGACAAATCCGACCAAAGAGGAAATCATTGGGGCAGTTCCTCCAGTGCAGCTGTGATGTTCATAGCGCGCTCGTCGTCAGAGGCAGCATCTACGCACGTCGGACCATCAAGGATAGCAGTGCATCATTAACATATCCCGCGACGACCGAGCCCCATCTTTTTTGGATTTCCGTTTGACCTTGCTTCTGTAACGTGAAGCTGTTCGGCACTAGGTTTAGACCGTCGGCCCTTTCCATTATCCCTCCTTTTAATATCTGGCATCCCTTCCTCACCTCCTCCTTCCTCCCTTCACATCCGAACCCCTCCTTTCCCCTCATGGACCCCTTTGCTCGTCCCCGAGATGTTCCTCCACAGCCCCCGTCCATCACCTTTGCCCCTCCAAACATTCCCGCCAACCACCTCCCCCCCGATGTCGCCCGCTATCCCCCTAATCCTCAGCCCGACCTCGACGGGCCCGATCAAAATATCCCTTTCGTGAAAGGTCCAAAACGCAAACGCCTCGCAAAGGTGCGCCCCCACTGTTGGCTGTCTCGGTACCCCGCTCACCGTACAATAGGCGTGTGATGCCTGTCACAAAAGTAAACGGCGTTGTGACGGAACAAGTACGTTACTTCGCGCCCACTGTACCCTGTCCATTCTCATACATGTTGGTTCCTTCTAAGCACCCTGTAGTAACTGGTAAGCACCAGTGGTATGTTGACATCGCTCGTGGCCGACAATTCATCCCAGTTATTTCGCTTCCAAAAAGTGCACGTACACGGACGCCTCGGGCAAACCGGTTCCCGCTCCCAGACCGTTTAGTTCGGACCGGCCAGAGAGTTCGGACGCTCGGAGTGCGCCCTATCCATCATATTCAGACACCGTTGCGGCCCGTTCGCCCTCCTTCAACTCCATCCAAGCCAACGATCTCGCCCTCTCTACGACACCATCATCAGACGATGATCGGGCCTCTAATACCCGTACCAAGCGTCTCAAAACCAGTCTCGGCAACATTGCCACACCCTCAGCGACGCCCCCACAATGTTTAGCGCCACCACTAGTTCAGCGTGACCCAGCTCTCGAGCGCGACCAGGCTCTCACCCGCGAGCTTGTTCATCGTACGTTCTTGCTTATAGCTCTGATGCTCAATCACAGAAGCTGACCCCAGTCCTTAGTCTTCTTTGCTTACCGACAACCCCAACGCATGATCATCCATCAACCCTCCTTTTTGGCGGCCCTGAGTCACGGTACTGTTCCACAACATCTCCTTCTCGCTGTATGTGCCGTCGCAGCACCATTGTCGAAACAGCCTCGACTGAGGACATCGCCTTGTCGATTTTCCGGAGAAGTATTCGCCCAAGAAGCTGTGTCACTCATGTTTGACAAGAACCATCAATTGGTTTGTGAACAGAGCTTGGCGACCGCACAAGCCCTTCTGTTGCTTCAGCTGTATGACAGAATGGGAAAGTCCTTGTGGGTTGGACAGCACTATCGTGAGTTTGCTCTGTCCTCGCCATTCAGATTTATCAATTGATGTTGTAAAGAAATTGCTTTGGAGATTGTGACCAAAATGGGAATCTTCGATTCCGATAGTACTATTCTGACGCCGCAACCATCACCTGAATTAATCGATGCCTGCATAGAGCGGGAGTGCGCGCGCCGTGTGTTCTGGCTGATTTTTATCTCAGACTGCTTCGGGTGGATGTTGTATCGGCGAGCTCGTCTGGCAACGGACTCCCAGCTGAATCTTCGTCTCCCCATTGATGAGTCAAGCTTCGAGGTATCCCCGTTGACTGCAATCCCAGGTAAGTATTTTCTTGTTCCTTTTAGATTTAAAGTCAATGTTTCCTAGAATTCATTACGAAACCGGGTCCACCATATAGTATGAG
Organism: Xanthoconium purpureum; assembly: GCA_038090075.1. NCBI lineage: Eukaryota > Fungi > Basidiomycota > Agaricomycetes > Boletales > Boletaceae > Xanthoconium > Xanthoconium purpureum. Next base: position 16,407 of record JBBPMA010000397.1, on the reverse strand, counting down.
TTCGGAAAGTGGACAACTGATACGGGTATTATTGTTACACGAGGAGGCAGAGAGGTTTGTGGACGAGTTGAATGGCAAGTCGCTTTGTTGGCCTATTGCATACCACTCATCATAGCGAATAGAATTCGAAAATGGGCAATATCCTGTCGATCGAATACAAGAACTAGAGACAAGAGTTGGTGTACGTCGTCGATTTTGGTGCGAGCATGTTTGCTGATGGACCCTTCCTAGGCATGGATAAACGCTCTACCCGAGCATATGCGTTTCACCGACGACACCATGTGGGTGCATATCACCCAGTACGACACCGCATCAAACATGGGAGCGTGGTGCTTCTTTGTCATGCACGTTATCCATTGTTCGTGCATGTTTGCACTCAACTTGGTGTGTCTATTTAAATATCTATTGCGCGGTCCAGGAACATCCACTGACGCGACTTTATTGGCAGGGGAGACAACGGTGTCGCATGGAGATGCCTCTTGACCTCACATGGGCGCGTGAGAGGATACTCAAAATTATCGACGCTCTAGGCAGGAAAGCAAAGCTAAGCATATTCTGTGAGTTTTACGTCGGTCGCCATTGCGTTGGTTCTTACGCACCCAAAATCTTAGTGGGGGTTGCGATTTGGGTATTTGATTTAACCATCAAGCTGCTGCCAAAATTTAATCATGATACAGCCTCTCTTCAAATACGCCGATAAACCCCCAACCCAAACGCTGCTGAACTGGTCTAGTGAATTCGAGGAGATCTGGGGTGTACGGATGCAGGATCTCAGTCAACGTCAAATGGGGTCCAGGCAACAATTACGGGCGCAATTCGCTCCATTGCCACCGCCGCCACCTGTGGCCCGCGTTCTCACGACCGGAATACCGAATGGATCCGTGCCTCCCATATCCCGAACAGGATCTGATGTGACTCCTTCGATGGTCGCACAACCGCCGAATTATGTCCCTCACGGTCGAATGCCGCATGATGGATTGTTCCAGTCGCTGTCACCTTCTTCTCAACCTGAAACCAGGGTTCAGGCTGGATTTGATGCCCGCGAGCAAGAAATCAGGAACGTGGTGAACGATACTGACATCGATCCCGCGCTTCAGGTTGTTTCCAACGCACGGTTACAAGGAACATCGCAGTTGGCTGTTCTGGCACCACCACTGTCGTTGCCTTCCCTGAAGGCTAGCGGGCTTTTGGAATGGCCGCACCCAGGCTCCACGGATGCAGGCGTGACACCATCCAGTATGCAGCCCGGTGGTTGGCAACCACCCATACAACGCTTCACACCACCCCAGCAGCCTCAGCGCGACGCTGTGCGATCATTTGGTGACCAGTCGCCACCGGATGGTTCACGTCCTTCTGCTTCCTCGGTCTCGTCTGGCATGCCCGTGGGATTACAGTGGTTGGCTCAAGAGTCATCAGTGCCAAGGACGAGCTAGGATCAGCATTAATTATGAGTCTGCACTTGTGCACAGGGCCGACGGCTTACATGGTTTCAGCCTGTTGGCAGCGTCGTTCATTCATATTTATTCGTCTAGACATGAGCCAACTCGAGCATAATGTAGCAGATAAGGGTATTATACGCATTGTTATAAAGCCAAGTCCAGGGCATGTAATAATGATCACTAAAAATCCATGTGATTACTGTGCTTCGGGACCTCCAAGTTTCTTGAGGTTGCGGTGAAGTTCGGGTTTGATGAGCACGACACGATCGAGGAGCTTCTTGATGACTGCATCTTTGTTGACCTCAAAGGCGTCTGTGGTCGCCTGAAGCTTGAACTCTGTCTCGCGATCTACAGCCACCTGTGCGCTAGTCGTGTTGCCGGCGTACTGCAAGTGCATTGAGTGGTGGGTGATCAGCGCGGAGGGAGCCGTACCGATGCCTCGAACGCTCTGAACTCTGATTCCTTCGCGAGTCTGTACTCGTCGATCTCTTTGGTGGCCTCGGAGCGGGCATCCTTTAGCCTCTGTACGCGATCTAGGACAGGAGTGAGCATAGTGAGGCCGGAAACTGTAGCAAGGGTACATTGCCGGGCCTGCTGTACGATCTTCGCGGCCTCCTTCTCCGCTTCGAGAAGTGTCTGTATGCCTTGTGAGTGCTGGGCGGCCTGCAAGAGAATAAGCGGGTAGCGGGGGGTGGAAGGGGAGGATCTACCATGGATGTAGGCAAGGTAGTTTGAACTCCGACGAAGATGACAAGGCCGGACGAGCTGGGGTGGTTTTGACAGTCGACGTTCAATGGCAGGGAATGCGATTGACCCATTACAAGCGCTCTCAGCAGCGTTAGCAGTGCCAGCTGACTCGAAAGAACAAGCTGATTTGCTTGCTACTTTGCGTGAGTCTTTGGAGGCTCATCCGGCACCGATTCCAGTCCTCTGCACAACCCTCATTAAAATCGTCTCCGGCGGCGGCGACTCCCTCCTCAAGAGATGGGTGCTCGACCTCCTTCACTTTGCTATTGCGCGCTCCAACCTCTCTCACGAAATTCGCACTCAACGTCAGTTTTTCTCTTTCCCGACACTTACCACTCTTTCAATGTCCTCATAGTCGCGTCCCAATCCCTTGAAACATTGGCAAATCTCCTCCATGACCCCAACGTGCGCACCGTAAAGGTCGCCATCCAGTGCCTGACCTCCGTTTACCCACTCTTGTTTCGCTCCCTGTAAGCCTCTCATTCTCTCCCTCGCACGACACACCTCACACTGGTCAAGATGCACCAACCGCACATACCGCCAGCACTGGGATATCCTCTGTCAGTCCAAGTCTCGCATCCTTGACCTTGTTGCATCGCCTACCGTGAACACCGGCGTCAAGTTTTCCGCAGTCAAATTCATGCAACGGGTCATCCTCCTACAGACGCGGGGGGTCTCTGACCCGAGGGTAGCTATCTCTTCTAGCTTCGGTCCATGCTGATCCCAACCGCCTCTGACAGCTTCAAAACAAGAGCGACCCAAGTATTGCAAACGTTCCCGCTGACCATCCCTTCATTTCTGCCGCAGCTCTTGAAGCGGAAGGCATGAAACTCTTGGAAAATGTCATCACTACTTTGTACACCAGCCAGTAAGCCTTCCGTCGACTCACTGTGCACACCACATCCTTACCCTCTTGACAGAAACGTCGATATTCTGACAGCCATTCTGAACAGCTGGAGCAACTTGGTCAAACAGCGTCCTACCTTGGTGCAACTAGTCGTATCATCTCTAGCATCGTGGTCGCCCACCCAGCTTGCTGGTCTCTCAGCTTCTGCCGTAAAAAGTGTCGAGAAGAGCATCCGCATACTGCTGGTGCACATTTCCAGGCCGGTCTTTCAGTGCATCCGTCGTTTTCGTTTTGCTGATGAACGTTTTCCAGAGGGCCCCATGGCTCTGCGTTTGGTGCTCAGATTAATGAAGCACTCTCCCAGCAAGCCTCACGGATGGAGAGGGCATCTGCAGAGGAGAAGGCCCGCAAGGCCGCCGTTGCAGCCACCGCGGCCGAGGCTGTCAAGAAACGGCCGCTACCTACCGGTCCAACTGCTGACCAGCCCACGGATGCCAAGCGTCTCAAGGTCGAGGTCGACAATGCTGCAGCCAACTCGACAGCGTTCCTTGCTTCGTTCGACTTCACAACGTTACCGATTGCTCTCGTGACGGATCTCATCGTCGCCAACTTGCAAGCGTTCTCAGAGCCCGCTTTACTGAGTCTCGTGCAGGCGTACAGACAAAGTAGGGAGGGAGCAGCTGGGACAACTCCTCAACCACCAGATGGTGACGCAGATGAAGCTATGTCTGCCTCAGAAGCAACTCTTGTCAAAGACGAGCCAGTTGATCCTCTCAAAATGGACATTGACGAAGAGGAGGTGGAGTATGAGCCAGATCGACTGAACGAAGCGGTAGGTGGCTTTCTTTTGTCCCCTGATTACCATTGAAGGAGCCTTTCCACAGCTTTCCGGAGGTGATAGGGTTGCTGACGAAGAGGAGGTCGTCGCAGAACTCCCCGAAGTCGCCCTCAGCCTCGACCTGAGAGACTTCAAGCTACCATCCCCAGAAGAACTCACGGAAGTTGACCGACTTGCTCTCATGCGAGGAGTCGTCAATCGCATATGTGACGGCGGGGTGGAACTGCAAGAAGCGTCACATGCCTTGTCCGCAGGCGCTCTTCCTGACGACATGTGGATATTGCTCATCATTCGCATGATAACCCGTGTTGCCGAACCCACTGCGGATGTACCACAACATGAGGACAACCCCAGTGGAGAGGAAGAACGATTTGCTGAGTTCTCTTCGCGACAAGACAAGCTCCGGCAGGTTCTCTGCGACTACATTATGGTAGACTTCCCATCAAGGTAGGTGGTCGCGCCGTTTAAGTTAATAAATCTGTTTCTCTGAGTGTCCATCCAGATTATGCCTCGCTACAGCATGGATGAACGAGGAGTGGTATAACGATCGAATAAGAATGGGAAATGACCCCAATTGGGTATGATTTTAGCACTGTGACCTCTATCCGCCTCTCACATCGCATGGTCAGCGACCCAATTACGACTCCTGGCTGAACCAAATAGTCTCTTCATATCAGACCATCCTCGAAGGCAGGGCAGAAGGGAAACCAGACGGCAAAGACAAGGCGTTTGCAAAATTCCTCCTAGACCTACCCTCCATACCAGCGGATGTTTTGGATCTTTTACGTGACCTCGCCGTCGACCCTGAAAAGTACGTCTTGTTGACACTCTTGGTTTGTTTTAATGACCGCATTGATCCATGGCGATAGGATGCATGTAGGGTTTACGAGTCTTCGCGAATTCGTGCTTGAGCGCCCCTCGTTACGGGCAGAGGCACTACGTGTCTTGTTGGATCTAACGACCCACCCAGGTATGGCAATTGTGCCGATGATTATATCTTCGGCGTAGAAGTTGATCGGCTACTTCAGAACCTGTCACACGTCGCGCTGCGATCAATACCGTACGGCGATGGGTCCCGGGCGTCGAACCCATGGATAGCATGATACGTGACTTCGCACTCCAAATACTCCGCCGGTTGCAACGGCGCTCGCCAAGGGTCGCAAAAACTACGAGTGCAAATGGAAGTGAAGAGGACGAAAACATGGAGGATGGCCAGCTGCCATCTGAAGAGCTCATACAAACCCCGTACCTGTCGGAAGAAATTGAGTTGCCAGCCGAGAAATCTCTTGTGCTCCAGCATGTCGAATTGCTCTTCGCTTTATCCGTAAAAGTTCCGGATTTCTTGGATGAGTATGTCGTGTTTTTACTCTTCTCACGGCATTCCTTGGTACCGATTTCTTTCCAGAATATTTTCGGCTTACGGTCAAATGGATATCTCCGTCCAAGAAGCAGTCCAAGATTTGATCACCGCCCTCATCAAATCCCTCGGCTCCAGCAATGGCAAATTGCTTACACTTATGCGAACCTGTCCGCCAGGTTCTGAATCACTTGCACTCAGAGTTTTGACCATCTTCACGGAACATGGTAGACCTAGCACACAACTCGTGGCCTTGGTCAAGGGACTTATAAGCGAGCGCGATCTGGACGCACGATTCCTCATTCCGATCATCGCTGAGATGGACAAGGTAAGGCCTACCTACTCGTGTTCTCCTAGCTAGTCTCAAACTCGGGTTGCTGCAGGCGGATATCATGCGCTACCTCCCTCGAATCGTTTCGATACTCAATGGTCAACAAGAACCAAAGAATTTGGTTCGTTCAGTATTTAGCTCCATCGTCACCACCCCACCACAGACATTTGGGAGTGTCACATCAAATCTACCTCGCGTTCGGCAGAGCGAGTTGTTAACGCCAGCAGAACTCATGGTCTTACTTCATGAGTCTGAGAAGGAAATTGGACTCAAGAGTGCCATCGAAGGTGTGTCCGCTTTAATGTCCGCTTTCATGTTTTTATGCGAATGTACATTTCCTCAGCGATCGGCATCTGCTTCTCGATGACGGATGTTTTTCGTTCCGAAATTCTCGCTGTGGTGATGCAACAGATAGTCGACGAACCTGTGTTGCCCGTGTTGTTCCTCCGAACGGTGTGTTTTTCTCCAAGCGAGCGACCGATGCTGGTATTAATGGCAACTCGTGTCAGGTGATCCAAGCTGTGACAACATACAAGTCACTGGTAGCCTTTGTTTCGACGACCTTGCTCTCCCGCCTGATCACCAAGAAAATATGGCAAAATCCCCACTTGTGGGAAGGATTCATCCGGTGTGCCAAAGTGATCGCTCCTGCAAGTTTTGGAGCGCTCCTCCAACTTCCCAAGGAACAGCTTCGTGAACTTGTGGACAAGCAGCCCAGCTTGAAATCGGGTTTGCGTGAGTACGTGACTAAGAAAGCAGGAAACAAGGCTCGTGTCGCTGGGTTCTTGGACATCTTTGGCGAGGACGACCACACGCCATCGTCCACACCATCAACGCCAATCGACCCTGTTCTCACTGCCGTGTAAGCGTGTGGACTTGTATTGTAAGCCAGCTGTTTTATTTCGTGGCCTCGAGTTTTGTAGCACTACGAGTAGTTTATATCCGTGAACCAGAGGTTATAATTGGCCAATTGCACCGTAGTTATAGCTTAGGTACAAGCTGCAGGTGACGCACTCTCAAGACTCAAGCCTACTCTCTTGTGGACGATGATGATGGTGGTGGTGGTGGTGGAGAATTTCGATAATGACCGAGTACTTCTGCCAGGGAATTAGCTTCTGCTTCAGTTTAACAATACTATTGGAGCGGCAGAACCCAAGTGCCAGTTGTACATGGGAGTAGAAAGATAAAATTCCTGAACCCTAAATGACAGTTTCCCTATATATAATTAGATATCTCGGTGGCCAGAGGACTCCGAGTTGATCCCAGCCCGCTGCTCGACGCTCTCTGTGCACTCTGAGATCTTAAATCACACTGTGTACCGTGCACCGTTAGAGGTGCCTTTATGGTACGCGGCGGCGTGTCAGCGGCAATCATAAAGCGAGGCGGCATCCCGCTGCAGTCTTCTTTCATTCCGAAACATGGCGAATCCCTCCAGCAGCAGTAGCGATGACTTGTCCTCGTCGCCCATCGCCTCCGTCGCTTCAGAGACCATGGATCGGGGTCGATCACGGGTTCGGCGATGCTCGAACCAGCACAACGAGCATCCCAACGTGAAAAAAAGGTACTCCAGTTCGTGTGTCTCAGGTATCGCTTGTGTTCACCGTGGCGTGTTGTAGGGGATACCACACATTTATGTCTTCCTTTGGAAAGGCATTTCATGTCGAGAAGCGGTGGAAACTGGTGCGAGAGATGGGTTCGGGAGCATACGGAGTGGTCGTGTGAGTCGTCCCGCTGCGGGCAACGTTGTCTACTACTCACGTGTTGGCGCAGTTCGGCAGTGGACGAGATATCGCATGAAACCGTGGCCATCAAACTCGTTACTCGAGTGTTCGAAAAAGTTCAACTTGCAAAACGCGCCCTCAGGGAGATCACTCTTCTGAGGCACTTTACGCACCACGAGAACATTACTGGCTTGATCGACGTAGATGCCATATCTCCAGACTTCCAAGAGATGTGTGTCACCTCCTACTTGTCAATGTTGTCTTCCGCTCACTTTTTCCATAGATACATTTTTATGGAGGTGAGCCTGCCGTCACTGCAGTCAGCAAGCGACGTTGACCCGCAATTTATGTAATAGCCCATGGAAGGTCTGTTGTATCTGAAAATCGATCCTGAGGGTCCGTCACTGAGCGTTCGCAGCCGATCTACACCAAATCATCAAGTCAGGGCAGACCCTTACTAACGAACATGTTCAATACTTTCTTTATCAGATCCTTAGAGGTAAATCTCTCAAACGAAACGTGCTTGCATCTTACACGTCGAAATTTGTACAGGGATGAAATACATTCATTCAGCTTCTGTTATACACCGAGACCTGAAACCCGGGAACTTGCTGGTCAACTCGGATTGTGAATTGAAGATTTGTGACTTTGGTTTAAGCCGGGGTTTTGACGCCGTACCCGACGAACATACCACCGGACACCTTACTGAATATGTTGCCACGCGATGGTACAGAGCACCTGAAATCATGCTTGCTTTCAGGTAAATGACATATGTCGCTCTTCTCAGTTTACATCTGATCCTGGCCACCTAGGGGATATAACACAGCTAGTGAGCAGACAAGTTGACACTCATTGCAAGACATGGAAAATGCTGAGATAACGAGGCAACAGTTGATGTTTGGTCGATAGGATGCATTTTTGCGGAATTGCTACTCGGGAGACCGTTGTTTAAAGGGAAAGAGTGAGTTCCTTTGTCCAGGTTGGTACGACACTCTATTGATTATGCTGCCAGCTATGGTCAGTTTCTATGCTGATTGTTCTTAACATCCCGATCTGAAAATATCATCGCCTGCCTCTAGTGGATCAACTCAACAAAATTCTTGATGTCCTCGGCACTCCAGACGAAGATGTCATCCAACGGATCGGCAGTGAAAGGGTATTTAGTTAATAGAAGACCGACGACAGTTTTCTGATAAACCACAGGCACAGGCTTACGTTCGATCCTTGCCTGTCAAACGGGCCGTTCCTCTCAGGAAATTGCTTCCAACTGTGGATATTCAAGGCAAGTGTTAAAGTTCTATTCCCTCCCCAGCCTAACAATCCATCAAAGCCCTCGACTTGCTAGAGAAAATGGTTACATTTGACCCGTCGACCCGCATTTCTGTCCCCGACGCCCTTTCACACTCATGGCTTGCGGCATATCATGAAGAATCCGATGAACCAGATTGTCCGACAAAATTCGAGAGGTGGAGAGACATCGAGAAGCTCGAGACGCTCGATGAATTCAGAGATGCATTGTGGAAGGAAATCGAGGATTATAGAATGGAGGTGCGAGGTTTGAAACCCAAGACCACCGCCCATCCTGGCGTGGCGGAGAAAGACCAGATCCAATCTTCGCCGAGCGTATCACCGGTGAAATCAATGAGATCGCCCACGACGGAAAGAGACAACAAATTCCTGGACGGATCATTACCTCGGGTGAGCAGCCCCATGCAAGAACGGGATCATGTAGATACCCTCGCTCCTCCGACAATTACACCATCGGAGATCTTTCATACGCCAGAGCCTACTGACCCCGTCGTCACCTACTCCCGACGGTCCAGTACTATCCCCCCTGCTCGTCAATCCACCTCCCCAATGGCGTCGAAGGTACAGCATCCTCTTCCAGCGACCGCGGACTCTTCTACATGCAATGGGATAGAGTTTCCATGCGGCGAAACGTACGTCGTTCCCGCAAGGTCAAGAGCCGCGTCCACTACGGGAGGAGATATCACTGCACGCAAACTGCTACGAACCCTTTCCACTGTTTCCATCCACGAGAGCGTGGAAGGGCTGTCTGGAGGCTTAGCGGGTGTTGCACGCATCGGGAGGTATATTACAGATCGGGAATCGGAGGCAGATGCACCAACGAGTGAAATGCCACTCGAGTTCGCGGGCAAGAGAGGACAAGATATTTGTAGGGGCGTTGAGCAGTGAGGATTGATCTTGGGCTTTTCGGAGGCATTCGTGTTGATCATTAGAATGTCATGCATAACTATCGCAATATATACGATATATTTGGTACAAACGAGGGGCTAAGAATACAGCAAGAGACATGGATGCGTGTCAGTGTGTGTCGCCAAGAATGTGTTTGATTCCTGTTGCAAGGGTGAGCAAAGGCATCATCAAGGCACTAGATCTGTGAGACAAGAACTCACTATCGATGATAGTCAAATATGCTATGGATGCCGGGCTGTCTGGGTATTCATCCAAGAAACTGACGCCATAATCTGCACTTTTCCCGATGCGAGGGTCCAGTGGTACCTTGCCCAACAACTCCACCCCGGTCTCTTTAGCCAGCCTCTCCGCCCCTCCGGTACTTGGCTTGAATATTTGACTCGACGTCTTGCAGTTAGGACAGACGAAACCCGACATGTTCTCGACCAGGCCAAGGATCGGCAGACCGACTTTGCGGCAGAAGTCGATCTCTTTACGCACATCTTGCAGGGCCACTTCCTGTGGAGTGGTGATGAGCACTGCTCCATCTATCCCACTCTCTTTAAGATATTGCACGACGCTCAGGTGTTCGTCTGATGTCCCGGGAGGAGTATCGATGACGAGATAATCGAGATCCCCCCAATCGACGTCTTTGAGGAATTGGGCGATAAGGCCATTCTTCTTTGGTCCCCTCCACATGACAGCATCGCGGGAGGATGGCAGCATGAATCCGACGGACATGACGCCGAGGTTATCTTGCACATACACAGGCGACCAGCCAGCAGACGAGGAATGGACTTGTTCTGATGCGATACCAAGGATGGTGGGTATGGAGGGACCACAGATGTCGACGTCCATGATTCCGGTCTGTACTTGGTCGTCTGCGGCAAATGCCCAGCCGAGCTGAGCGGTGAAAGTGGACTTGCCGACGCCGCCCTTTCCGGACAGGACGATGATTTTGTGTTTCACGGAACGGATACGTTCGCGGATGAATGGTAGGGCGGGATCGGGTCCCTTGGGTGTGTTGGTGGCGCAAATCTGTTGGTTCGGACAGCCGTGACAGGCATCCGCTTTGCCTGCGAGGTCTGACTCTGTGCCCTGTGGAGGAGTTAGGGGGAAGAACGGTTAGAGATTGGACGTGGACATTACTGGACAATGTTCTGGGACGGCGTCGAGCATGATCGCGGTATGACTCAGACCGTGTTACCGTAAAACTCCCGCCGGCCCTCCGAGGTTCCGATATTCGGGCCGATGGCCGGTCGTTCTCTGAAACTCCATCACTTATGGTCAGCCATTGCTCCGTTCGCTCGGACTGCACCGTTCCTTGTGGCAGCTTGAATATCTGCGTTTCACTCACAGTCATAAGGGGAGCGATGTCAGACAAAACAGTTGTTAGGGAATCCGCCAACAACTCCATCTACACGTCACCTGTCATCTCCTCGGAATCTACCGCTTTAACTCCCGAGGTACTATAGGCTCCACAACAAACAGCCACGCACTCATACCCTGGAGTAGTAATTCTAGGCCTCTGGCAAACTCAGCCTATGATTAGAAGTACGCTCAATGAAAGATGATCTCTTCATTTCTTCCAACCGTGATCCGTGATCACGCTTGGCTGGTCAATGAATTAATGACCTTGACCTGAGTCAAGACTACCTTCTTCCGACGACACTTTGTTTCAATGCGGAACAAGGCACGTTCAATCAATCAGAGACATCACTCACCGAGTTCACCTTGATCCTCGAAGGACGGGTTTCAACCGGCATTTCGGCAAAAATGTTGGCCAAGCAGACATTTGTCACATTACCCCTTCTGGTCCATCTTGCATCAAGCGGAAACAGTGTCCACTTTTTGTTTGTGTCTAGGCCTATGTCAGACGTGAGTGCTTTGAAATGATTGTTGACTGGGCGGCGGCGGAGTTGCAGAACCGCTTCACCACGGGTACAGTAGCCATAATTGAGGGTGCAACGTAAAACAGCCTGCCGGCAACCCGCTTCAATTTACCATCCTAGGCGCTAATGTCTCCGCTACCATAACAAGACAACATGCATCCCACCTTCGAAGCACCTCCGTGCGAAGCGCTCGCTAGGATCAAAAGATTGGCGTGCACCGCGTGTGGTTCGTCAACGTTTTGCCGTTCAAAGACCGCTTCTTTGTGTCGTACTCCACCTGGAACCCCGTCTTTGTACCCAACGAGGCTCACGGCTCGTCTACTTCAACTGGTGACTGCTTTATAATCCCCGCCTTCAGCAAGTTTTCCCTCGATGTCCTCCAAACAAGCCCCGTTCTCAATTGACTTTATCATCATTGGTGCAGGTCTGTAACTCAATCATGGAAATTCATCCCAGGTTCAAATACATATACTTCGCGTCCGCAGGTGTCACTGGTCTCGCTACAGCTCTCAGATTGCGTCAATCTGGCCACAAAGTTACGGTCGTCGATAAAGGAATTGGTCCCAATGAGGTTCGTCTGTCCCATCATCTTTCGATTGCAATTCCCAACTTACGATTGTACCATTGCACCTCAGAGAAAAGGTGGCGCCCATCTTCCACCCAATGCGACCAAGCTTCTCATCGAATGGGGTCTTGGAAGGCAACTAAAAAGACATGCATTACCCATACGAGCAAGCATATTTCTATCAGGTGGGTACTTGCCCCTCCTCCTTTGCGTCACCAGGGCATCAAAAATACCTTGTTCGCAGCGGATGATGGACATGAGATCGGTTGCCTCGAATGGCGGGAGGATGTGCTTCAAGAGTCAGGCGCCGATTATCTCGTGATTCAGGTTAGCCAAACGGCCGAATAGCCATGCTTTGCCAGCTGAATGACTGCGCAGTACCGAGACTTGTGCCAGATTCTTTTAGATGCGGGGAGGAAGGCAGGTGTGCGCTTTGAGTTTCAGCTCGCCGTGACCTCCGTTCGATCTGATCCAAATCGGCCACGTATCATTTTATCCGATGGTCGCACGATGGCAGCGCACGTAATCATTGGCGCAGATGGTCCACGGAGTATTGTGAGGGAATGCATCAACGGACCAATAGAAGAAACACTGGAAGGGCATAGCGTTTACGTGTAAGTCTGTGCACTTTCCCAGATACAAATCACTAACTATAGAACAGCGCCCACTTTCCCCAAGATCACTTAAAGGATGATCCGGAACTGTATCAACTCACGACCTATAGACCAGACAGTCCTGAAGTATGCATTCTTCTCTTCTTACACTATGGATTCTTAACTTTGGCCAGTATAAAATATGGACGGGCGAGAATCGCCACATAATTGCACTCACAACAGTACGCTATTCATGAAAGACCTACTTTCATTCGTTAATCAGCGGTATGCACTAGGATCAAGGGAAGATGTGCTCTATCCTCGCATTTTTGCCGGGGGTGGATACAGAAGGCCATCTTGGCGACGATATCGCCTTTGATGGTGCACCAGTTGCGGGGAACAAGTTAAGAATCCAGTGCGAACCTAGGTAAGCATGACATCCCAACCTGTACTTGGTGTTTTAAATATTTGCTCGCCAGACTACGACGATTATTGAACCATGCTCCCACGTATGCGCGCAAAAGAATGTACCACCGTCAAATCGCAGAGGATTGGGTAGATGAATATGGAAGAGTGATCATCATGAGCGAGGCAGCATATCCAATATGGGTACAGTCCTTTCGTATCTCCATCTAAACGTGCGCTAACCCGTTTTCAAGCCGTTCTGCATACAGAGCTGCAGCATGCCAATCGAAGATGCTGGAGTACTGACCACTTTGTTCACATACCTCAAGTCCGAGGAACAGATACCATATCTCGCACATGCCTTCCAGGAAGTTCGCGAACCTCGGGTTCGGTCCATATTCGCCAAGGAGACCAAGGCATTCGGCACTGTCTGGGTCCCTCCTGGACCTGCAAGGGATGCACGCGATGAAGCGCTGAAGAGAATGCTGTTGGAAGGTCACAGGGGATGGGACGAATCCAGACTACGCTGGCAATGGGACGAGATTTGCGAGGTCTTTGCTTACCATGGCAGAGAGGCAGCTGAGGATTGGTGGGTCATGTGGGGAGTGCTGAGGGAGAGGAGCCAACAGGCACCAAATGGTTTTTATTAGGCGGATGCTTAACCCATGGACAACATACTTGTTTAAGATACCTTTCTTGCTGCGTTATGTTTCGCGTTCACGGTCGGTACTTGCATGCATCGTTACACGTTTGCATATCATCTTGTATCATGATTCTAACGTTTATGGGTTTCAGGACTTCAGATAGATGTAGGCTGGCGTAGCGGAGCCAAACTCTGGGCAATCTTCGTTTGGTGTGTTTGTACTAGGCGGGAAATGGTAATACGGATGTATATCAGGGAGGGGCACATGTGCATCATCATCAGACTAGGAACGCCCTGCAACTCTATAAAGAAAGTCCGTCATTCACGTATAGCAACTTCTGCACAGTGCATTAGCTACAGAACAATCGACAAGAACGGACAACTCACTAAAAAACTCGTACGAAAGCCAACATAGAGCATTGCTGGGCATATGGGTCAGGACGCGCGGGGATATCCCTCGTCCAAACCCTTTAATGCCATCTCGTTTCCAAATGACTCTAAAAGCGTCCATCATGCCGCCAAGTCTCCGAATTTCGGGGTCTTGTGATGTACCTCGCGTCTGTAGGAGCGTCTTGGCCACATCGAGTGGTGTCGTCACACCAGCAGCGACACCACCTGCCATACCGCCCGCAACCATATGGGATACGGGAGAGTAGTCCCCCTTGGGATTCAGCACCTTTTTTATTTGTTCGTAGACTGTGAATTGCACAGCCGTGAACGGGACTGACATCATCAATGTTGTGGGATACGACACGTAGAAGGCGCTAGCGCCTTCGTTGTGGTAGACCACCCGTATTGCGGTGAAGACCGAACGGAACTCAGATTGATGTACCTGCATCCGTTGTTTGATCACTGTAAGCAAGATGGGGTTGGGTGGACGGAAAACAGGAGAGATGAGAAAGGAGAGCTCACCGTCGAATGGGTTCATCAATGCATCACTAGCAATCGTGGCAGCCGCGCCAGCCAGAGCTATCATAGAAGCGTGAGTGATTGTGATCGTTGGTGAATGCAAGGTGCCACGGAAGTAGAGATACGGATACGAAAGTAGGGAGTTCTGAAGCGAGGGAATCAAAGAAATGAAAAAACCGAACACGTACACGTCGCTAGCCACTGGTTTCCGGCATTGTTTCCACCCGCAAGTTCCTTTATAGCTTCGTATGTTCCGAAATGAACCGCATGAGCAGGTCCCGCGCCAAGTATGACCGACGACACGCCTCGCCACAGTACTCGCATGCCTTCCGTAGAGGATATTCGAGTAAAAGCATTTCCAATACCCGTGTATACTGCTGCCGGCGAAGTCGCAAAAACTTGCATACGTGTCTAACGTCAAGAAAGTGAGTCCAGCACAGAGTTTCGGAGGTGCATACTAGCCTTGATGCTGTCTATGGGAAACATGACCGCGTGTTCCGTTATACCTGCCTGACAAAAGTTCAGCATTCCTCATTGTTCTTCTCGGAGCCGGTCGTGTCCATCATGCTTGAAGTGGCACAAACGGCCGTGGGTGCGACTTACCATAGCACCGGCCAACATGTTAACCTGGTGGGGAGGTGGGATGAGTAGATGCTGGGGCGCGAAAAAAGGGAGACGCACTGTGAGTCCTGCATTAGACGGCAGTGCTTCGTAGTCAACCTCCTCCGCCATGGGTGTGACTCCGAGCGTACTGGGACTGGTTCGAAAGCCAAAGTGTCGTCCGTACTCGAACGGGCTTGGGGGTCGTGAATGGAAGAGCTTAGCGAAGAGCGGTGATGGCTCAGTAGGAATGAAAGAGACTTTCTTCACAATACCCGGCGTAGTACGTATTATGCACACCGGACTCGGGGATGGGAAGAAAGGGTGGTAACTCAAGTATGCGAAAAAAAAGTTCGGCGTCGAAACGGAACACTGTATGTACCGCTCTCGCGAATACAGCCATCCCATCTACACACGTCATTCAAGTGCACTGCCAATGTCGATATGGACATCGGACTACATAAACACACAGCTCTGACTTGCACAGTGATACATTATCTCCATAGATATAACAAACGTCACTTGGTTCTTCTAAGACACATTGATCAATTTAGTCTTGTCCTCGGCAGCTAGCCTGTCGTGTTCTTCGATGTCACTGATTAGGTATGCGTCAGTGATGTGACAAACGCGTAAAGATGGACTTTCAGGATACTTACGCAGCTTCCCACGGGTAATCCAGCCTGGAAGGAAGGAAGTACGCGAACGTTTGATCAGATTTCCATTGCCAAGCCTGTCAGTTCAAAACTTACCACACGTCGCCCACATCTGCGCCAACGAAGTACCTGGTGGGAAAACCATCCCACTTAGTATGTGAAGCTGAACTTGTAAAATATATAGTCACGACTCACGGGACATCAGATGGCAGCTCCCCAACCTTCGGCTTCAGCTTGTTGTGCACAACAAAGACGGCGAACTCGGTGCGGTTGGCTTCGCGCTCAGACTCTGGAAGTGCTTGGAGCGCTTTCTCGGCATCCTTTTGGAGTTCCGAAAGGGCATACCTGTGAATAGATGTGAGAACATAGGTCGGGAAACCACTTATCCGATATTTCTTACTGGAGAGTTTTCCGCGTGTCATCGATTTCATCCTGCGAATTTGAATTGGTTGTCATATCAGATAACACGCCACGAGGATCAATTACTTACAACAATGACGACTCTTCGTCCCAACAAGGTCTTGCCAGGATTAGGTCCTCTGTAAATCTGGATACGTGGGATGTCATGATCGAGTAAAGAGAAACACTCACAACCACTGTGTGCGAATGACTTCATTGCCTATCTGCTCTGCGGTTGTTCCCGGCAGAGCCTCGTAGAGCGAAAGGCCAAT
>JBBPMA010000396.1:0-26324 GCA_038090075.1 Xanthoconium purpureum | reverse complement strand
TGGCAGTCCTGGATAACGGCGTAAAATCGAGATGACGCTGAGATCACCAAGCCTGTAAACTTTTGATCGAGCACGAGGTAACCCCCTGCAATCAGAACTTTTCCTGGCGCTGAAATAACAGTAGTGGGCGACATCGTACCAAGTTGTATCACCTGTTCGGCAGTGATGGATTAACTTGTAGTTGCTGACTAATCAACATTGGGTCCTGCATTTCAATTAGATCGTGTCTAAGTACCAGTGACTTGTTTGAACGTTTAAAAGGAGTTGCCAACTGCACTCCGAATGCACGGGTCACTAGGAACAGGTGAAGGATGGTTGTTAACGTTGATCGATGAACAAGGTTTTTTCTCGGCAACTGTCTTGAGAACTCGAACAAACACATCATATCGCGAATACCTAGTAGTACATCGGGCAAATCACGGGAACATAGATTCGACAGGCGCATTGCTATGGTCAACCGAAGCTGACGGCTCTCCAACACCAACAAGTTGATCATTCACTGAGATACCCGCCACCAGACTCGGACCCACGCACGACATGTTCAATGTCCTGCTGCCATGCTTTCGGAAGCCAGTACTGATGTTTTCCATGGCCACCTTCGACCCACCAGTATGCTGGATTCAGAGCACTCAAGACAATATTCTGTGAAAAGATAACATGATGGTCGGTCAATTATATCTCCAGGCGTGGTGTAAGCGTCTTACCTTGACTGTGCCGAGGCTGCTCAGTGTCTTTTTCAAGCTGGCAGAAATGTTGTGTGTCCAGTATGCACCGCTCTTGGAGGTAACAGCCCAACTTCCATTCGCACCAAGGGAGACAGAACTGATGTTTGATCCACCTATGGCGCGAGTCCTATCAAGCAGGCCCGGAGGAACAGTTTCCCAAAGCCTGCGACCATCCAAAAGGACCGCAAACCACCCGCCATCCGGGCCAAATGTAATAAGGGCAATACTAGCCTTTGGTACACCGTTTGCTATCCCAGAGTTGTCTATGGGAAGGAAACAATGAGCCCACCCGCCTTCTGACAGAATACATTCATTTTTCTCACAATAGTGCGAGGGGGTGCGCAAATAATATTCGCCACGGGGCCCGCCGAAAACGCGGAGTATGGCTTCCTCCTTGTATAGAGCGGCCTGGAGACCAGATGGCAATCCTCTCCTGTACACCGACTGTTCGTCAGCATGCAAAGCAAAGGATACTGTACCAGTAGCCCATACACACCATCGAGTGTAATTGTTGCGGCTCACAACAAAGCCTTCCGACACAAAAGCGAACTTGTATGTCAACGCATTCACATGCATATTTTCATCTTCTGAGGGTGCATTGCACTCCATCGGGTGATGGACTTCGTGGAGTGCTGAATCGCGGAGTGAGGTTTGCATGCTGAGGGTTAATTCCACTCACCAGAAAACCACGCCCTTATATACTATCCCTTGGGCGTTCCACTGGTTTGTCCAAACAGTTCATGACGGAGTTGGTTGGCTTTAGCAACTGTCTTCCGCTGGCAGGGATTATCCACGAATGTATAAGTCAGTCTAACGGTGACAATTCTGGAACTTCCGTGCGTCACGTTTCGTAAATTGCCAAGAGCAGCTAAATCATTTTAGCTATGATTCTTCACTAAGCGTCGTTATAATGCCGCATTGATAAACCATAGATCCGCGTTATCTACTCGATAGGTTAGTTATCAAGAATTCTTCACTGGCAAGGGCGTTCCATAAATGTGTGAGAGTCTGGCTCGGCGCCGTAATGCTTAACAGCTGGTTGTCCACTGCAAAATTTGGTCAAAGACAGGTAGTTCACTGCATCCATGGGTTAAACACTGTTATAGATCTGAAGCGAGTCTTAGTTACTGCTTACCGCCGAATGGGTCGGGTTTCAATTTCATTTATGCAAGGGCCTTGGAACGCCTCTGAGATGAGCAAAACGAGAACAGACGAAACTGAGCGGAGGGCGGGGAAATCCGTGGTCTCGCACAATCTCCGTGCTGCCGCCGGACCGTAGGGTGATAATTGGGCTCGAAGCTATAGTACACGATTCTTTGAGCGTCTAACTATGGCGCAAATTATCTTGAGAATATGTTGATAAACGCGCGCGTACTTACACTAGGTACATTGTACCATATCTAAGTCAGGATCCTGATGGCGGACATTCAAATGTTCAAGGGCGGACGCGAATTGTGGCACTTACATAAGCTCATTCAGTAGTCATGTCAAGTCATGTGCTCTCGAGCCTGCGCTCTACGCCTTGAGACCTTTATTAGGTCCTTTAATGTTCATTCATTGCTGGTCGTTGTAACTGCGGCTCTACCTTAGCAGCAATGATTTGATCGCCGCCCGTCCACTCGTAAGCTTGAAACGCTTTAGACACAGACTCTGTTTGGTGTTAATGCAATGGGTGTCAGGCTTACGGTAATATCGCGCTGCTGGAAGCCTTTCATCTCAATGTGAGCATCAGTTTCTAGGAAACCAGCAGTGTCGGGCATTTCCTAACCACCGGCAAAGGGTGTTCGGGGGTCATATGCAGCGACGCCGTTCAGCGTTCAACCGTCTTACCAACTGATCTCTCTAGGCTTCATGGGTACGAGTATCCGGCCTCAACCAATCCAATGTGCAAGTCTAGCTCGAGCCCACTCGAGGACCACAATAACGTTTAGTCCCTCCATTCTGACCCAGCGCCCCAGCTGGACTTATTATCTTACGCGATCCGGCCCTCCTTCGCTCCAGTACAACCTCGTCAATAACTTCGGATGACTTCTAGAAGTTGACTCCAAGATAAACATAACACTTCCCATTCGTCTCTCGGACGGAACTTGGAAGACTTCTGGAGTTATGCCAAATGCAACGAATGAACGCTTTGGCTCGTTCCGCTACATCCTATGAATAGGAGCATTCCATTATATCTGCCTCTGAACCTCATCTTCTCAGCGCCATCGGAATGCCAATGAAATTGAGCGGCATTCTGATGATGACACCGCATGGGACCCACCTTTAAAAAGGACTATTCTAGGGATATTTATCACCTATATCGTCACCTATTTTTCTGTCACGGCGCTCCGTTAATTATAAGTAAGCGCTGCTCCAGTTCATTTCGCTTCCAAGTTGATTTGCGACATAGCCTCGGCGCCAGAAGATTTGGTACTATGGCTTTCAGCCCAGTTATCACCCCTATGAACTGGAAGCAGAATGGAGATTATCATCTATTGACGATATGCGGACGACGTTTATTTCGTCTCCGCATTTGGCCCAGGACATTGTAATAACGCCAGTAAGTAGTTGAAACTCGCTTTAAATCGCAGAACGGAGGTTATCGTTAGTTGATGATATGCTGACTAGTTTATTTGGCTGTTCCTTCCGCATTCGATCCAGAACGTTGTAATAACGCCCATGAGTAGTTGGAACTTGCTTAAAATCCGACGATGTTCCCTTCACGTACGAACCGGTGCCTCGGAAGACTGGACGGGAGTCCAATTGTAGACTTTGTGACGCCGTTGCAGGGGGTGATTTCCTCCAGCCTGAGGAAACCTTCGTCATCTGAGAGATGACCAATCGGGAGAGAAGCCTTCAAACCCATCCTCATCTCCGCCCTGTGGGAGCTGCCAAGGGTCCATTCGTGTGGTAACGGAAAGAGGAGGTCAACATGGATAGCAGCCAGATGTAAACGGTGCGCCGTATTTTTAAACATGTTAGATGAGTGTACGCCGTCTTTGTGTTCAGAATGAATATGAAAACGATCGATTGGGTACGCTGGACTCGTCATCATCGACATCTCTACACAGGCTTGACGCGGAATTGCAGTTCATAACGCGGTTTTGTTATACAGGGTTCAACAAGTTGGATTACCTTCTGACAACATTAAGTGCAACATTCAGCCCGATGCGGCGGTGACTAAATATTGTTTTCCCCACGTACTGTGATCACAGTGCTCGCCAATAATAATATGCATCCCAAGTCGAAAACTACATCAAACAACACTACGGTATATGCCAGACCGAAGTCTCAAAAGGAGTTGCCCAGCTGCACTCTCAATTCATCATGATTGGCCCGCACGAGCAAACCAGTGCTTCTGCTTGTCACATGTTGCATTTTTACAACCAGGGCAACGAAGACCCATTTGTAGGCTCATCGGTCCACTCTTCCCCGTGGAGTAGTCATGAAGATGCTGTGCTGCAATGTCGGCAAGGGCGCGAACGAACACGGGTGACTCGTTCAACGATTCCGAGCGTTGCATCTCCATCCCAAGCTGCGGAAATGAAGTGTGTTAGCGATGGCAGGGCTTGGGAAACAGGGCGTGTGTACCTCTCTGCCTTCTTTCATGTACTCCAGCTCGAGTTCGTAAAGTGTCTCGATATGGTCGCTTGTGAAAGCAATCGGGACGAGGAGTACCTGCTTCTTTCCAAGACGTGCAAGTCCCTTGATAGCTTCACCAGTTTGCATACCAATCCATGCAGAAGGCCCAACTTGGGATTGCCACACCAAACGATAAGTGTTCGAATGCCCCAATCGATCCATGACAGCGTTCACAGAAGCTGACACTTCAAGAATATACGGGTCCCCACGGTTGACCACTGACATGGGTAACGAGTGCGCTGAGAATAGCAGTACCACGTCGGAGCGATCGGACGGCTGAAATTTTTGCAGTGCCGCCTCGACGTTCTGCGCCACAGCCTGAATAGCAATGTGGCGTGAATTAGCAAAAAAAAGAAGAGAAAAAAAAGACGACGAATTCAGTCGTACTCACCTCGATGAAGCCAGGATGAGTACCCCAGCGGTCAATGACACTCCATTCAATGTCTCCCATTTCACCCGTTCTTCCTTGTCGAAAGAGCTCGTTCAAGCTGCTCCCCGTCGTACTACAGCTATACTGGGGATACTGTGAGAACGCCACGGCACGCTTCACACCGTCAGCTTTCATGCGACGCGCAGCCTCCTGCGTGAGAGGATTTGCGTAACGAAAGGCCACGTATGGTTTATGGGGCGCTGTCTCTGGATGGAGCTCGTCGAGCAATACACACATTCCAGCGCCCTGATATTCGGTGTAGCGAAGGATGGGCGACCCTCCTCCTATCTCGGTGTATTGCTTTTCAATCTGGGGTGTCCGTCGTCTAGCAATGAGTGGTGCGAGATGGCGCTGGAATGGTAATGGTATGAGGTCTCCGTCCATGAATAGGTTCTTTAAAAAGTCATAGGTCTCCGGTACCTGTGCGAAAGTACGGTGAGCAGAACCCGGGGACGTAGCTGCTGCCGACGTACCGTGGATGGTCCACCCATGTTCAGCATCACTATGGCTGGTAAGGGGTCAGAAAACAGTGTACAGAGACGAGCGGAACGACCTGAGTACCTGTGGGACTACGACGAGTGAGATATGTGCTGAGACTCCCAAAGGAAGTTCATAAACCTACCTCTTGTTCTTGACAGAGCCATGCACGGTAGCCATGCGACGGGCATAAGGTGCCAGAGCACTTGCTCTACATAGATGGGACAACATTGTACACGTCGGCTCGGAGGTAAACCGGAAACATCAAAGTTGCATCAAGGAAACACTGGTCGATGACTAAGCGACACTGACATCATGAGAGACTACTGTACCATTTCAATCGATTCGTCTGTCACGCGTCACATGCCCGACTGACGAACCTTTTTGGAAGGGTGGTCTCTCATTTGGTGCTCTGTCTCTAGTAGAGGACGAAATGACGGAAATTCTGGCTGGCGTAACGCATCATCCAGGCTGATGACGAATTAAATTTTCGTCAGACCTCGTCACCCATCACACGGGCTGACGAATTGATTGAAATGGTACAGAAGTAATACAGGTAGATGTGACTAGGAAGGTGTGCGATTCTAACAATAAATGAGATATAAATACGCTCGAAACTATTCAAAACACGCTGGATTCTTCACCGAGCAGATCGTGAGATAACGGCCAATGAAGGGTATGGACCCAAGAAATCAGCCGCGGCAGGGAAGCGTGACCGATGCTGGTCGAGGCGTGAATAAGCAGGTAGTGGTTCTTCCGGAACGTCACCATCCAAATCAATAAGAGGAGGATTGGGCTCGAACAGCAGAGCTCTGATGGGGGGAGTCCTTTCAGATGTGACCCCGGTTGGTGGAGGGTCCTGAGCTAGAGGGTCCAGGCAACTCCGCGATAGGGGCATTCCCTCTGTCGTTGAGGATATCAACGGGGAAATCTCTGTGTCATTCTCTGGAGCAAGGTAAGCGGAGGAATCACTCCGGGAGTATGATGGGGGATCAGGAGGAGTGGGATGGGCACCCAAGTAGGAGGGTGGATATAACACTTCCATGACACTACGGAACGAAGGCAATGAACGGCGTGCATGGCTTTCTGAATGTGGTCGCGGAGCGGGGCGCATGGGCTCTGCAACGTCCACAGTTTCCTTCGATGAAATGTGAGCCAAAGTACGATAGTGAGAGGCGCCTGCGTACAGAAGGTACAGAACAGAGAACACAAGTGCGACCGGAGATGTTCACGGGCTCCTCCATGGCGTTATCCCAGTGCTGTTGGGGTACGGAATCGTCTATCCGTCCAGGATAGTTCAATGCGTCAACCTGAGATGCACATGATTAACGTGGATTGTAGGCAGGTAAAACATTGATATACCTGAGACTGGTCTGACGGGGATAAACATGGCTGTTGCTCTTGTGAGGATGAGCGGTGGACGAGGGAGTCAAGAAATCTTTTCTTGAAGTCGAGCAACATGGCGGGGACTGGAGATAAATTCGCTGGAGAGTACATGGTTGTAGCATGGGATGAGGGGCATTAGACGGTGCATTTATACAGGGACAAGGGAATTGGGGTCAGGAGTTGAACTGAAGGTGATCGATGATCGCTCCAGCCGGGAATTGATTCCGTTCCGAAGCTTACAGGGGCTGTTGGTAAGCTGTGCATCGCAAATTCAGACGGTTGTCTGGCCCCAGAGAAAGACTCGTCTGGACCCGATGATCGTGTATTTAGTTGCTGGTGCCGGTGCTCAACGCACTCACGCGAGCCCGACGACTAGAAAGAGTTAAGTTTAAGTATCTATCGATATTGACATCGTACCAAACCAGCGATCTTCCTCGCTGTATATTGCCTAGAGACGGCTCCATGACGGCTGGTCACCAGTCTAAGAAACGCGTCTGAGGGCCGTCCTTTGTTCTGAATGACGATAGCCCCGTGTCCAAGGAACAACTGGCCGGGCCGGGTCGAGTTTGTTCGTGTTTGTGTTTGTATTGGGTGTATAAAGTGCTACGTGTCCTGTCGACGTGTCTTTTTGTCGCAGTTCTCCAGCAGCCACGTCCACCCAGAACATGCGCAGTTCCCTTTGACCATATCTTTATTTCCATTACCCCCTTCTAACGACCCCACCTGTCCTTTCACCATGACACAGCAACAGTGCGCTTTCGTAGACCCTTCTTCCCTCTCCCTCCCCTCCTCCTCCCTCAAACGCCCCCCTTCCCCCTCCTCCTCCACAGATCATTCCAGTCCTCGCACCACTGAAGAGCCTCCCCGCAAACGCCCCCGCTCTGCTGTCACCCCAGAGGAGCGCAAGGAGGCTCGTGCACACCGCAACAGAATAGCCGCCCAGAACTCTCGCGACCGTCGCAAGGCACAGTACACCTACCTCGAACGCAGAGTCGCAGAGCTTGAAGAGGAGAACAGACGTCTCCGCGCCGGCATTCACGTTAGCCCATCCCCGTCCATCTCTGTCGTCTCCGAACCAGAGATTGCCACCAATATCGAGCGTGAGCAGGAACAACTTCGCAAGCGTGAGGAGGAGCAGCGCGAGCGCGAGAATCAGGAACTCCGCGAACGAATACGGACTCTTGAAAAAGGTTACGAGGCCGTCGTACGAGCTTTGGCAGCCCAGGGGAATCCCACCGTTGCCTCAAGCATACCTACACCTCCCGCAACCACCCCAACTCCAACTGTTCCGTCGCATCCTCAGCTGTCCTCACAGCCACCATCAAACCCAGACTCTTCCAACACTTCATCACCAAATGGCACTTTCTCATCGCTGGCGCCCTCCCTGCCACTCTCACCTACGTCTTCGAACTCGACCCTTGTCGACAGTCCTCTCCTCTTCGCGAGCGGCGACTCGTTCGAATTCCCTCAAAGTCCTGCTCTCTCAGCTGGTGATTCATCACCCGCCTTGCTCTCAGAACCGCTCGACCTCTCTCTAGCCACTAACTCCCCTACTCGCCACCTAGCACGGGTGGTGAACACTGTCGGCCATTCAGCAGTGTCCCTGCAGCGGGTAGGCGGTGTACAAGTGGTGATGAGACCGGCGAGCACACCAAGGTGTTGGGCAGTGACGCGACCGAGGTAGGTATTCTGTCCTTGTCCTTGTCCAAGTTTGCTCACACTACCTGTAGCCCGAAGACGAAGCAGCATCAGATGCTGCCATCATGCGTCTGTTCGCAGAGATCCTCGCGTCGCCGCCGCCTAGCTCTAGCACTCTTCCGAGCTCTAGCGCTTCGTCAGAAGATGCGCTCAGCAAGGAGGTGCTGAAGGCCAATCCTTCTGATGGTGGGCTTGGCCTAGGCATTAGCATGAGCGGTATTGACACTGTCGACTGGGCAGATCAAGTCCATGCAGAGATGGAGATGGAGAAGCTGCTAGAGATGCTTCCGAACGCGCAGGACGTCGCTGTGGATGCGATCCTGCATCCCAACGTCAGCCTCGATGTTGATATGGATCTCTCAAGTGCCCTCACATGGGATGGGGTCAGTGTCTTTTGATTCCTACAATCCCGAACGCACCCCCCGAGATACCATCGCGCTCGGAAAAACTAAAATATCAGTCGCGGCTCGAAGCTGTGCTGTGTATGTCTCTCTAGGTCCTAGGCTTTTCTCCTCCATTGAACACATAGACTATGCACTCCACAATCACGTTCGTCAGTTGGTTCTATCTATTTACTACTCTACGGTGTCCTATTGGTCTCTCATCGTCTCATTCTGTTGGCGTTTGGTATTCAGCTCGTCGTGGACGTGCACCACCTTTGGATCACTGCCTTCGTGTCACACTTATCCCCCCCTATTTCCCCGCTGCAGACAGCCCCATCAAGTGACTCATGCACCCGATGCTGTTCTCCCGGTCACGGCCGTTCGTTCGTTTCTCCCCATCAGGGTCTGATGAAATGATTGATGCGGTGCGTGCACTGGTGAGCGCTTGGAATGTGTGCGTGCTTGTTATGGTCAGCTGATCTGTGATGTGGGTTTCTCCTTGGTCCCATCAGTAGTTGTAGCGCTGGTTGGTCTATTCGAAGTAGTAGGTGCAAGTATACGATGAATTGATTCCGATGTCAATTTGGTGTGATCGTGTCGGTCGTTCAGGAACGCATGGTCGGAATCAAAAGTGTTCCCTCCATGCATGCGGGTGGTTGTCGCTAGGTAGATAGGAAGACCACCGTCATTCCCCGGAGTCGGGACTTTAGACTTGAAGCACTACGAAGACGGAAAAGAGAATTCATCCCGAGTACAACGGACCATTACTATTAGCCCGTAAGCGACTCCAACATCTTGGCACGTTTCGAAACGTCACTATGACCAAATGAAGTGTCCCGCTAAACGTTTTGAACGACAAGCTAAATTGAGACACAGTCCGCCAGGTTGGCTGTGCACTTCACCGGCGATCTGCACAGGTAGCACAGCGTGCTTGCCAGGCTTCGTTGATCGTTGATCGACTCAGCCGCGGTCGCCAATGCATGACGTACAAATGAACGGGAAGAGAACTGAATGGGAGCAGCGTGGCCACCACAAAGAATACGGGAAGAGCGTCCCTGGTCCTGGCGACCAAGCAAATGGCAAAAGTATGTATGCACAATGGGGATAAATTTTTATTCCAGAGTTTATGTCACGCTGATGATCACTGAAGCAAAGAACATGATGAGTACCTTGATCCTCTTTTTCACCACCCGAACATGCCGTGGTTGCCTGAAGGCAAGGGACGAGCCTGAGATATGCTGGCCATCATTCCTTCATCTCTACGTCGTCCTCGTCCTCGTCCGATTCATTTCCTGTGAGACCAGCTTTTTCGAGCGCCTCTTTGGAGGTATAGTCGACCTTGAGACCGCGCGTGCGCCGGCCTCCTACGATTGCGGATGGGTCGATCTCCTCCATTTCCTCCTCCACCTCTTCCTCGTCTTCGTCCTCGTCTTCCTAGACATGGGTTGAATGCAAAGGGACGGGTGATGTGGCGTTTGACATACCCCTTCCAAATCTTCGTCTTCATCCTCTGAATCGTCATCCTCCTCTTCTCCTTCCATATGTTTGTCGGCGGTTTTTGCTTTCGCCTTGCCTTTACTGTCGGGTTTTACGCCCGATTTTGCTCCCTTGGATGGTGAACTGGCAAACAGCGCCGAGTTGAGATGAGGCAGATGGCGGTGCGATAAAGCCAGGAAAAACGCACCCAGCTGCGGTGGACATGATTGCGAGGACTGCACGGATGGCGATGTGAAAGAATGGTGCAGACCCGACGGATGGTTATATTTGTTGACGTCTATTTGGGGGTTCCAGACACAGCCACGGACGAGGTGGTGGTAACGACGAGATCCGTTGCTGGTCCGGAAGAGGTTCGGATGGTTACTGTAGGGAAAACAAGGGTCGAAGGCTTGTCAGGGCGGAAGTAAAATTGCCGAAGAGTGCCTCTGGAGAGAGTCGGTGTGCGGGTATCTCCGTGCGATGACCGTGCGAGTGGGAGATCGTATACAGCTCCTTGATCTCGTTCCTGTCTGCGTGGTTCACATCTCCTCTCGGTATCCTCTCTCCACGACGACGACGACGACGGCGATCGACTCTTGCCCTCCATTTCACCCCTTCGTTTGACTCGCCATCTGGGCCCCTTTTTCCGCGAGTTTCCCCACTTCTTGTCCTGCCATGTCTCGGGCGCTCGTCTCACCTACCCCCGGCGATTCAGACAAACCCGCGTCTTTCTTTGTCCCTCCCCCAATTCAGAGGTTGTCTCGCTCTTTCCCTGGCGTGCAAATCTCTCCTTCAAGGTCCCAGTCTTCTGCGGACCGTCTCCCAGACGTTCCTTGCCTGCCCTGTCCCTCCCCGCTCCCCGGTCCAAATAGAGCACCCGGCTCCGCGGACTCTTCGTGTCTCATTTCGTCCTCCTCCAAGCCCTCCAGTATCTTCCCACGTCTACACCGTCTCGAAATCGCAGACGACATGGCTAGCAGCTATAACGGAAAGCGCTCACTCCTTGACCTCCAACTTTCTTCCACCTCTTTCCTCGAAGCCATCGCAACCGACACCGACTCTGACAAGCCCCTCTACGCCGTCGAGACCGTCGGCTCATTCACCACGGTCTGGCGCTCGGACCCTTGGGATGGCACCGCTAAAATCGCCGACATACGCTGGCCCAAGGAGCCTCCTCTCAAAGGAAAGGGCAAGGATAACGCCCAAACCGCGACCATCCTAATGGACGGCCCCCGCTGGAAAGAAACCTCTAGTCTCCTCAAGCACAGCGGTCTAAGCAGGTGGGTCATCCTTTCTCGCCCTTGCTCTTGCACGGTTCTTGACCGCCCTTTCCTGTGCCAGCTCACGTAAATTCTACGTACCCTATCATCCCCATGCGCTCAAGTGGAAGCGAGAGGCGAATGTATATGTAGTACGTGTCTTGCCTCCAGGGTACGCGCAAAGTCTGACTGTTATGCTGTAGTGTACGACACCCACATGCAAGGGTGCTGTCGCAATCCTTGAGTCCTTTGACAGCGTCGATATACCACCTAGGCTAAGGGTGTTCGAGACCTTGGGAAACTTCCATAGCTCTGTGCCTCGGCTTGACCATGCGGGTATTCCTCTCTTTCTCCTCGACCATCTTTTCGTCACCGCCCTACTCCTTGTCACAGACCCCGATGATTGGATGACCCTTGTTCGTAACCCATGCTCACTCGACAGTCGTCCGGCCGACACGCCGCTGTCATTCGGGAACGCTTCCACCTCCCGTGCATCCGCTCGGCAATGGAGGAAAATCATGTACGGCGAACCCATGTATCCCTCGCTAAAAACGCCGGCGCTTGATAAATGCGTCAACAACCGTGGCGAAGATGCCGACGTTCTCGACATCTCCGAGCCACCACAGCTGTCCACGTCCATCCGCCAGTGGCGGAAGATTGTATATGGCGAACCACTATATCCATCTTTACGTCCTCAGTCAGCTGACGGTTGCAGCCTTCCGCCACGACCTAGTACGGCAACTAGTTTTTCATCCGAATCCGCGTATTCCCCCTCCTCTGCCCCTTCAACGGGATGTTACGACGTACCATCGCTGTTCGATGACACTGACAGAACCACGCCTCGCAGTGCCATTGGAACCCGGCGGGCCTCCTCACCGCTAGCTGGTTCTTCAGGCACTCTTTCACCCATGCCTTCGTCGGAGTGCATACCGCTTTCTGCCTTTCCGATTTCGGTGCCACCGACAGCTCGGCGAGAACTGCCATCACCTCCATCATCTTATCAACCTCCGCCAGGTGTCCAGCCTTGGTTGCACCGCTCGCGGTCATCACCCAAGCTCAGCCACCGCACTGACCGCACCCAATCGCCGTTGCCATCTGTGGATCAAGACGATCCCACCAATCAGAGCCCACCTACACGTATACCCGTACGACAGCTTCCAACTCCACCCTCTCGAGAGTTGGTTATTCAACCTCCGCAAGCGCAGAGTCAACCTACGTCAGCGAAACGGCACTCACAAACACACCAACGCAGCCTACCACCGACACCTGGGGTGATCTCTAGATCACAGTCGACGATGGAACAACATCATCATGCACATTCACTATCGCAAGTTATGGTTTCCCAGTCTCAGTTGTCAACCACGGTTCAGTCATCCACCGCCCAATCAGGGCCGTCCATGGCAACCCTGAATGATGCACGTGGCCAACGACGACTCGAAAAAGACCCTGATGAAGTTATCAACTGGATGCGGAACATTTCCCGCGCGCACCGTCGACGTGCCGTTGATGGCGACGACGACGACCCGGTTCCCGCACCATATGATGCCACGTACGAACCGCCGCCAGCGTACAATGCTATCGATTTTTCCACGCCTCCACAAGCGCGTTCGCCACCTCAAAGGTCTTGAAAGCTAAATGGACTTACTGTAGCGTTTGTTTCTCCGTTTGTTTCTCTTTGGGGGCTGGATTCCTCTAGTCTGCATGTTTCCTTAATGCTGTCGATGTATCGCTCATATGTTTCGGTTCACTTATATCTGTTTTTGCATTTTTAACAATTTATCCTCGTAGCATACCTGCACCATACTCATCTCCATTCAACCTAGCCTCCTCCCCTCGTGCGTCCCGTTGGAATTCCGCCGGGTTGCATGCGTTGTCTGGTAATCTTTTCTCCTGGTTTCCCATCCTGCTTGGGAAGACATGACACGTTTTTCTTTGGATGTCTCTCGCTCCCATGCGACATCTAGTGTTTTTTTTGTACATCTAGAGGGAAAGGCATAGATGTATACACCCGAGTCGAATATCAATACCAATTGGTCACACGTGGCAAGCCCGTGCGAGCGTCTCCCGAGTCACCATCGGTGCGGCTTCCCGGGCACGCGTCCCTGAATGTCTTCAGATTCGCAAGCGCGCGCATACGTTATTACCCCGCAGATGTATCTGCGGCAGCGCTTGTGAAAAAGTTCTCGATCGCCGTATGGAAGTTCGCGCCGCACCTCCGACGGAGCAGTCTACCAGAAGCGAAGGGTTGGCGGCAGGCAACGGCCCGGTAACCGGTGGTCAGAAAGCACGGAGATCAACAGATAGTCGTTTTGATACGATACACCAACGTCAACTCTAAACACGTGTTTTCTGGTATAGGCAACCGAACTCTAGTCAAAATCAGCAGCATCATGACGAACCCCACCATTGCGACGGGAATGGCAGCCTTGGAAGCGCACGCCTATCCGACATCCGGAGATGCACAACTTGAAGACGCTTCCCCGAATCCGTCGCCACATTCTTCCGACTCCATCAAGAGAGACGCCACCGGAGCAAGGATTATCGTTGTGATGGTGAGCACCCATTGTTCGAGCCCGAGCGTCCCATTGGAGCAACGTGCGTCACCGTGGGCGTTGCTAGCCGCCCTGAAATGATCAAGGCGCCCGTGTCTCCCCTTCTCTCGCAGAGATCATTTGATCCCCGGGAGATTGGGATGAGATTTGGTTTGGGAGCGGTTTTGCGGCTCATCTCGTGGTGATGCGATCATTCCTTTCCCTTTGGCACTCTGCTCTCCTTTTGTGCGTCACGTCACTGACGGAACCGATGATGAACGTGCGCAGGGCGTGTGCGGTACGGGCAAGTCGACGCTGGGAGAGGCCCTTGGTGGGGTGCTGCACCTCCCGTTTATCGACGGGGACGATCTGCACCCCGCTGAGAACGTCGCCAAGATGTCGCGCGGCGAGCCGCTGGACGATGGGGATCGCCAGCCGTGGCTGGAGAGGATCCGGAGGACTGCTGTTGAGCGTGTCATGGCGCAGATGGGTGAACAACGTCGGGCGCCGGGGCGACTCGGAGGGGATGAGACTGGGACTGGGACTGGGACTGGGTGGCGGCCGGGGGTGGTTGTGGCGTGTTCGGCGTTGAAGAAGACATACCGTGCGGTGTTGCGAGGGACGGAAGACGGGGCGTCGTTGCCGACATATTTAAGGTTAGCGGTTAACATACTAGTCGCGCTCTCAGGCTCACTAAAATGTTATTCAGGAATTGCTTGAGCGTGACGAGCTTGCACAAGAAGCGCATCTCAGGAGTGTGGTGTCCCGAACGGACCATATCGCCTAATGTCACGAGATAGTACCGTATAATCACTCATTGTTGCAACAATTCTCAACATAGGTTCTACCTAGGTGCTGTATATCTGGAGAGCAAAGGGTCAGCTCTATCCATGGACACAACGAATTTAGTTATTGATACACGCGATTTGGTCAGTAGTGACTCAGATGCATTGGTCAGTTGTCTTCCACCAACGGGTGTTGATGTATCCCGTACATCACTCCCCGGCGATTTAGACAGACCCACGAACTCCTTCGTCCCGCCCCAAATCCAGAGGTTGTCCGGTTCCTTCTCTGACATGCAAATCTCTCCTTCAAGTTCCCAGTCCCCCGCAGGCCGTACCTCAGACGTCCTTTCCCAAGCCTGTCCTTCCCCACTCCTGGACACAAGTAGAGCATCCAACTCCGTGGACTCTTCACTCCTCAACTCGTCCTTGTCCAAACCTTCGAGTATCTTCCCACGTCTCCACCGCCTCGAAATCGCAGATGAGATGGCCAGGAACCACAATGAAAAGCGCTCACTCCTTGACCTCTAACTTTCCTTCACCTCCTTCCTCGCGGCCATCGCAACCGACACCGACTCTGACAAGCCACTCTACGCCGTCGAGACCGTCGGCTCATCCACCACGGTCTGGCGCTCGGACCCTTAGGATGGCACCGCTAAAATCGCCGACATACGCTGGCCCAAGAAGCTTCCTCTCAGAGGAAAGGGCAAGGACAACGCCCAAACCGCGACCATCCTAATGGACGGCCTCCACTGGAGAGAAACCTCCAGTCCCCCCAAGCACAGCGGTCTAAGCAGGCGAGTCATTCTTTCTCGTCCTTGTCCTTGTACAGTTCTTGACCTCCCTTTCCTGTGCCAGCTCACGCACATTTTAAGTACCCCATCATCCCATGCACTCAAGTAGGAACGAGAGGCGAATGTATGCGTAGTGCGTGCATTCCCTCCAGAGTATTCGCAAGGTCTGACTGTTATACCGTAGTGTATGACAACAACCTGCAAGGGTGCTGTAGCAATCCTGGAGTCCTTTGACAGCGTCGACACCACCTAGGCTAGGGGTGTTCGAGACCTTGGGAAGTTTCCATAGCTCTGTGCCTCGGCTTGACCATGCGGGCATTTCTTTCTTTCTCCTCGACCGTCTTTTTGTCACCGCCCTCCTCCTTGTCACCGACCCCGACGATTGGATGACCCTCGTTCGTAACCCGTACTCACTCGACGGTCGGCCAGCCGACACACCGCTGTCGTCCCGTAACCCATCCGCCCAGCCATGGAGGAAAATTATGTCCGGTGAACCCATGTATCCCCCACTAAAAACGCCGGCGCTCGGTAAAGGTATCGAGAACGGTGGCGAAGACGCTGAAGTTCTCGACATCTCCGAGCCGCTACAGTTATCCGCGTCTATTCGCGAATGGCGGAAAATTGTATATGGGGAACCACTATATCCTTCTTTACGTCCTCAGTCAGCTGACGGTTCCGACCCTTCACCACGACTTAGTGCGGCAACCGGTTTTTCATCTGAGTCCGCATATCCCCCTCCTACTCACTCTACCCCTTCAACAGCATATCATGACTCGTCGCTATCTGATGAGCCAGAAGTTCGGCCTTGATTACACTGTTCACGCTCATCACCCAAGCTCAGCCACCGAATCCAATCGCCGATGCCGTTCGTCAATCATGACGATCCTACCAATCGGAGTCCGCCTACACGTATACCTGTGTGGTAGCTGCCAACCTCTAGATCGCAGTCGGCGATGGAAAAACGTCATTACGTACACTCGCTATCGCAAGTTGTGGCTTCCCAGTCTCAGTTATCAACTATGGTTCAGTCATCCACTACACAGTCAGGGCCATCCACAGCAACTTTGAATGGTGGATCTGAGCGTGACCGACGACTATGACCTGACAGAGGTCCTGATGAAGCTGTCAATTGGATGCGGAACATTTCCCGCGCTCATCGACGAGGACGATCCAGTTGCTGGTCCGTACAGCCATGCCGTGCACCACCGCCCGCGTACAACGCCATCGATTCTTCCACGTCTTCCCAGGCGCGTTTGCCACCCCAAAGCTAAATGGACTCACTATAGCGCTGATTTCTTCACTCGTTTCTCTTTAGGAGTTGGATTCCCTCTTGCCTATGTTACTGATACACGATGCTTGAGAGCTACAACACCTCTAGCGTACGGATGTCTTTTGAAAAATGCTCCAAATCTACGTTTCCCTGTATTTGCGCTGTGATCTTTCTTTCTGCAGCAACGCGCCGATATTCTACTCTGCTTGGTTTTCTCGCGAGCAACAGCGCACCGAACGGTTGTCGGAGGCGAACGAGAAACCGCAACGCTCGTTCTTGCTTGTCCGACAGTGGTGCATCTGCGTCATTGTGATGTTCGTCTGAACGCAATGGGATAAGGTCAGAAGATCTGGATCGCTTTCACACAGGAGACTCACGGTCAAGTAGAGAGCTAATCCACGGGTGGACCAGGATGAGATTCGTTCCCGAGAGGTCCTCTTTGGTCTTGATTTCCGCGTTCCCGAGAGCGGCTGCTTGATAAGCGCTTGATCCGAGAGTTTCAGAGACCCGTTCAAGCCGGAAAGCGATGCAAGGAAGATTCATGCATTGCCCCGTAAACGATGGGCGCGGCAGTTCTCTCAGCTGGTCATAAAGCTTCATCGCCGCAGCCATGATGTTGGGGTTAAGTGGCAACCAACTGCGCAGGCCGCGCACCATTCTTTCCATGCTGATGTCGTCGAGCGGAGATGGGACGTGAGTGTTCGCTAGTTCCTTGAATACGACGATACGAGCAGGCAAGCAGCTGTTGTACGTCCCTGACTCCCCCGTCCACGCGAGGATACTTACGTCCCTGGATGACATGAGAACCTGTGCCAAGAAACGACCGAGCGCGTTCTCCCTCTCGCCATACATGACTGGAATAGAGGTGGATAAGATTCCGAATAGAGAGTACGCAGCATCTTCAATGAGGGTGGATTGGCGTGTCGAAGCTAGACAAAGCTTCTCGCGTATGTGTTCCAGACCTGGATAGAGCTCCGGCCACTCTTTATCCCCGACTTGGTTCCGAATCGCCTGTGACATCTCGCGGATGATTTCCGGTGATGTTTTGTGGTTGAAAATCCGGCGATGCTCGTCAAAGACTGGCAAGTTGAGGTATGGGGTCCAATCTTCTGTGTAAAACTGGATGACCTCGGCAGCAACGTACTCCTGGTACGTCCATGCGCGGCTGTTCCAGGGGCTATCAACAAGACCGCCAGACCAAGGCCCTGCGCCACGGAGATAGACGATTGTCAAGGCTGATCCGCGATACCACTTGAACATCGAAACTAACGACTCCTGAAGGACAGCGATGTCCTTCCGATCAATACAACAGGTATCAGACCAAGCCCATCTCAATCTTGCATCCCGCACACGAGAGCAGAACATTCGTAGTTTATCATGCGTAAGAGATGGTGGAAGGTCGTAGACTGAAATGTTTTCGACTGTCTGGAGGAGAGGTTCAGATCCCTCCCACTTGTGGGACAGCATGGCGTACTCGTAGTGGTCGGCCACGATTTGACGAATGTAATCCTGATCGACTCGTGTTGTCATTGAAGCGACAAGCTGCTGGTAGGTTCCTGATTCTTCGAACGTGAGTTGTTGCCGTGTTTTGTCATGAAGAAGGCCAGAGGTGGTGTCAATCAGTACACGTGGCGTGTCCTGGATGATCTGCTCGACGGCCGAGCGAATTGTTTGTCGCAAGTTCACGGCAAGGTCTTCGTAGGACTCTAGCTTCTCGTCAAACAGGCTTCGATGAGCATACCGTGAGAAGAACGGGATGCCATTTACCTTCTCGTTGCCATTGTTTGGTTCATTCCTAAATTGTACTTCGCTTCTGACGTGTGTAGGTAGTATCTGAGCAGGCTGTGCGCAAAAACGAAGCGGTGAGCAACACTCAGTGATGACACGTAGTAAGAAGTCCTACGCTGGGGTGAGGTATGAGGTCATGTGGAGGCCTTGGTTCCTCCTCGACTGGGTCGGACGGCCCCATTGCCTCATGGGACAATATTTGCGGAGAAGATGTCGGCGCATCGACGAAGGTGTGAGGAAGGATATTTGTGAGACTCTGGAGCGTAATTCTGTTGTCATATTGGCCAGCCGCAAGCCAATGACCATCGGATGTCAGTGCGATGGAGCGTACTTCTCCGGAGAACTCGACGACAGGACCGAGCCGGCTGTGTGCGACCGTATCCCAAAGTGAGACCAGGCCTGGTTTGGCAGTGGAGTATGCGATGAATTTCCCGTCGCGCGCTAGGGTGACGGATGCAAAGTTGTGTTCACCATGGACTATCCACATTGAGCGCAGCGACCCTGTTGACACCTCGAATTCCTTGATTTTACCGCGGTACACGGCGAATATATGCTGTCCATCATTTGACCAGGTTATTGGAGTGGAGTGAACGGAGTGGACTGCCTCGGAAATGCGGATGAGTAGCCTTCCGCTATGGCTATCAAAGATACGAATGGACGAGTCGTCCCATGACGCAGTGGCGAGGCGATCACCATCGGGAGAGAATTTGACCCCCGATACATGACCTTCGTGCTTGAGTGGACCGGCAAGTTTCTTTCCGGTCGAGATATCCCAGACGACCGCTGTCTGGTCGTATGATCCAGTAGCGAACCTCGTCGAGCTTGGCGATACGTCCACTGCAATCACGCCAAACGCATGTCCCTTGACCTCGATCACCTTCTCGTGCGTTGACCCATCGCATACCGTTGCCAGTCCGCCATCCCCACCACATACGATCCAATGCCCGTCCTTGGAAACGGCAACAGACCGCGCTGTACTGGCCAATTTGATCACTCCTCCCACCGCTTTCCCATCTACTTCCCATTTCTTGACTGTTTTATCCCAGCTACCACCGATAACATTATCTTGTTGGAAGGCAACGCAGGATATTACACTCCTGGTCTTGATCCCGATTCGTTTCCCCGGCGCTTGGCATCAAGTGTTACCATTTTTTACCCTGCATGTTCAGCATAGCGGAAATACTCACCCGTCATCGTCGATGACACGGTCACCGATGCTTCATGCACACAAGTGTCAAAGGTTGTGAAGAGGGTGCGCCTTTGTGGTACATCCTGCTCTTGGACGTATAGTAGGGCCGAAATGGGCCTCATCCCTTGGGCTGACTAAGCCTTCGAGTTCATTCAGCGGAGCGGGACAAGGACAGACTGGGAGGGCGGGACATAGCGGACATGGAAAGCATGGACAACGATTGTGAGGCATACTGGGGATCCGACGTCATAACTTGTGAAGAGCGAGTATCCAGGGTAAGTACTACAAACACTTACACTTACACTCAAAGTGAGGATGTATGTATGTAGATAGATTTTGGCTGAGAGTGAATACATCGAGCGCGGTTCGCCTCGATCTCTCATCTGACTGATCCGACGTACTCCAGTTGTCTATTGCTCGTCTTTTAG
Source organism: Xanthoconium purpureum (assembly GCA_038090075.1). Classification (NCBI taxonomy): domain Eukaryota; kingdom Fungi; phylum Basidiomycota; class Agaricomycetes; order Boletales; family Boletaceae; genus Xanthoconium; species Xanthoconium purpureum. Next base: position 6,084 of record JBBPMA010000396.1, on the reverse strand, counting down.
TAAGTATTACTGAACACCAACTACATTATCGCTTACGCAAGGTCGCACGTGGCTATTGCGTGACCGATCAGTTTACCTACTGCGCTGTCGCTCGTGGCCTCAGCTCCGAATAACCTGCCCAGCACACGTTCCCGTTCAAGATCAAGTCCGATCCACAGACCACATAGATACGAACCTCACTTGAGACGGCGATCACAGGATGACCCATAGACCCCCGCAAGATATATATGCGAGGCATCTACTCTCTTCTCGTGGCTACCCTCTCTGGATCCCAGAGCCAGATCGTCAACTTCTTGAATACGAACGAATGGAGGGCCTCGGGATTGGGGATGTAGGCGTAGTCGACCCCGAAGATGGCTGCTTCGACATCTTGTTCAACATATGTCTATCTCCTGATCACCCCTTCCATCGAACGTTCGGTGTTCCGGAAGGCTTCACGCCCGTCGAGTTAAGCGAGGGAGATATCAGGATCACCCCGAATATAGAGACGTCCGGCTGCATAACCTCCACTTCTGTGAGGAACATCGAGCCGATCGGGTACGTACGGTCGATGGTGGCATTCGACAATGCTAACCGATTGATTGTTAGAACACAGTGGGAGGGTGCACTAGACTACGAATTTACCTTGTTCCCGAAAGAGGGCGCACTCCTGATCCTCCCTGAAGGCGCGGAGCGTCATGTCCTCCGAAACGAGTCTTCTTTCCTAAACCACGCGATTCAGTACGGGGTCAGTTGGTATCGTTTCGCTCGAGAACGTCGTGGCTGGCTTATCAATCGTGATTCACTCTACCTGGTTACGGGATTCCATAAAGCACGTTCCTGGTCACTTGCTGCCTACGAGAATGCTACAGCAGACAATGGATTTTCTGCTCGTTTCAGGGCGACACAGGTCGGGGCAGACGACGTTGATATTGGTACAGCCTACACCTGGCGGACCGCGCGTGCTTTGAATCGCCGCGTTGGGCCCATCGGGAACTATGGGATGCCAAATCAAGCGGTTTTTATTCGCGGGTTCAAAATCGCACTCAGGACTGGGTTGCCTGGTATGAAACGCGTCACGATCAAGGCAGGTGCTCCCAGCGCTCGGTCAATGCATGCAAACTTTTCTAGCCCTGTTCTCGGAAAAACTCGACTAGCGAACACGTTGGGTCAAACGAAAGGTGCTAGCACTTCGGGAACGGGGAAGAGAGAGAATGCCAGCGAACCAGGAAGTAGGAGGGTCTCGAGCACCCTGCTGAACGAGGAAGCACTGGGAGCACCCATTGAAGTGCGACGTCTTCCAGAGGTGTCTCGGGTTTGTCCCTAATTGCCCCCTTACGGTTTTACAATCTTTAATAGCATCACAGGTTTTTCATCCCTGTGATGTCATCAATCAATACTTACTACAACAAGTTCGCTTATCCTATAGCAGTAAGATGATATGCTTACAACTTTACCTCAAGGAACCATCTGCGGACATAGCGATTTCTCATGACAGTGACTGGATTGCTTTGCTAGAAAAGGTTAGTGGTTAGCATACTAGTCGCGCTCTCACTAACATGTTATTCAGGAATTGCTTGAGCGTGACGAGCTTTCACAAGAAGAGCATCTCAGGAGTATGGTGTCCCGAACATATCGCCTAATATCACGAGATGGTACCGTATAATCACTCATTGTTGCAACAATTCTCAACATAGGTTCTACCTAGGTGCTGTATATCTGGAGAGCAAAGGGTTAGCTCTATCCACGGACACAACGAATTTAGTTATTGATACACGCGATTTGGTCAGTAGTGACTCAGATGCATTGGTCAGTTGTCTTCCACCAACGGGTGTTGATGTATCCCGTACATCACTCCCCGGCGATTTGGACAGACCCACAAGCTCCTTCCCGCCCCAAATCCAGAGGTTGTCCGGTTCCTTCTCTGACATGCAAATCTCTCCTTCAAGGTCCCAGTCCTCTGCGGACCGTGTCTCAGACGTCCCTTCCCAAGCCTATCCTTCCCCACTCCTGGACACAAATAGAGCACCCGGCTCCGCGGAATCTTCGCGTCCCATTCCGTCCCCCTCCAAGCCTTCCAGTATCTTCCCACGTCTCTACCGTCTCGGAATCGCAGACGACATGGCTAGCAGCTATAACGGAAAGCGCTCACTCCTTGAACTCCAACTTTCCTCCACCTCTTTCCTCGAAGCCATCGCAACCGACACCGACTCTGACAAGCCCCTCTACGCCGTCGAGACCGTCGGCTCATTCACCACGGTCTGGCGCTCGGGCCCTTGGGATGGCACCGCTAAAATCGCCGACATACGCTGGCCCAAGGAGCCTCCTCTCAAAGGAAAGGGCAAGGATAACGCCCAAACCGCGACCATCCTAATGGACGGCCTCCACTGGAGAGAAACCTCCAGTCTCCTCAAGCACAGCGGTCTAAGCAGGCGAGTCATTCTTTCTCCCCCTTGCTCTTGCACGGCTCTTGACCGCCCTTTCCTGTGCCAGCTCACGTAAATTCTACGTGCCCTATCATCCCCATGCACTCAAGTGGAAGCGAGAGGCGAATGTATATGTAGTACGTGTCTTGCCTCCAGGATACGCGCAAAGTCTGACTGTTATATTATAGTGTACGACACCCACGTGCAAAGGCGCTGTTGCAATCTTGGAGTCCTTTGACAGCGTCGATACACCACCTAGGCTAAGGGTGTTCGAGACCTTGGGAAACTTCCATAGCTCTGTGCCTCGGCTTGACCATGCGGGTATTCCTCTCTTTCTCCTCGACCATCTTTTCGTCACCGCCCTACTCCTTGTCACAGACCCCGATGATTGGATGACCCTTGTTCGTAACCCGTGCGAACTCGACGGTCGTCCAGCCGACACGCCGCTGTCATTCGGGAACGCTTCCACCTCCCGTGCATCCGCTCGGCAATGGAGGAAAATCATGTACTGCGAACCCATGTATCCCTCGCTGAAAACGCCTGCGCCTGATAAATGCGTCGACAACCGTGGCGAAGATCCCGACGTTCTCGACATCTCCGAGCCACCACAACTGTCCACGTCTATCCGCCAGTGGCGGAAGATTGTATATGGCGAACCACTATATCCATCGTTACGTCCTCAGTCAGCTGACAGTTGCGACCTTCCGCCACGACCTAATACGGCAACCAGTTTTTTACCCGAATCCGCATATTCCTCTCCTACCTTCTCCTCTGCCCCTTCAACGGCATATTACGACGTACCATCGCTGTTCGATGACGCTGACAAAACCACGCCTTGCAGTGCCATTGGAGCCCGGCAGGTCTCCTCAGCGCATTCCGGTTCTTCCCTTTTACCCACGCCTTCGTCGGAGAACATACCGCTTTCTGCCTTTCCGATCTCGGTGCCACCGACCGCTCGGTGAGAATTGCCATCACCTCCATCCCCGACTCCCAGAGAGGAGGGTTCTCTCGGCGAGAAACGGGACTGCAGGAACTTTTTACTAAATTAGGAAAATGTTGTTTGTTTGTGTTGTTTTCTCTTACTTATCTGAAAATTTGTGAACTCCGTCTCCTGGTCCACTTGACGATCCGTTCACCCAGTGACCGCCCTGACAATCCGACACCACCTCCGGTCAGCGAACACCCTGCGTTATGGTACTCGACGAAACGTGTTATCAAGGCTCAGAACACTGCCCGCGATGGGATGCTGGACAACGTACCGAAGGACAACAATCCGGTACCGCTTCGACAGCTCATGGCGATTCGGCGGATTATTGGGTCAAAAACGACGAAAGCCCTCTTACAACCAAATTTCCCGCGAAAGTCGACCGATGCGGACAGTTTCCGCGTCCCGATTCCTACTTTAACCTTCCGTCCCTCAGTGTAAGTACATCATGCGCTCAAACGTGCATAGCTAACATGCACAAAACTCCTCGCAGCTCGACATTCATTCTCTGAGGAAGGCACGTGCTCAGTTTGAACTCAAATTTTTCAGTAGCGAGGGCACCGAGTGCCCGCCAGAGGTACCTACGTGCTCTGCCGTGGCTTTGGCAGCCATGATGATACTCGCTGGGTTCTTTTTCTCTTATTTCTGGATCGTTTTTCTTGTTCTCGCGTAATTTTTGTTGATCGCGCCGCATATGCTACCCATGTGTTTCCTGGCATTGCTCCTCTGTTCCGCCTAGCCGTCTCTTGATCCTGATTTCACATCAGTCATTTCTTGTTTCGTGTTTCGTGTTTCACGTTGTGGTTGAGATACTATTTCTTAATGTCTTTACGCCCGTTCATCAATGCAGTTCTGTTATTATTGCACATGTGAACAAATTAGGAGTCGGGGATTGGCGCGTATAGCGCCGCTACCGATCATCTTACCAACCTCCGCCAGGTGTCCAGCCTTGGTTGCACCGCTCGCGGTCATCACCCAAGCTCAGCCACCGCATTGACCGCACCCAATCGCCGTTGCCATCTGTGGATCAAGACGATCCCACCAATCAGAGCCCACCTACACGTATACCCGTACTGCAGCTTCCAACTCCACCCTCTCGAGAGTTGGCTGTTCGATCTCCGCAAGCGCAAGGTCAACCTACGTCAGCGAAACGGCACTCACAAACACACCAGCGCAACCTACCACCGACGTCTGAGCTGATCTCTAGATCACAGTCGACGATGGAACAACATTATATACCCGTACTGCAGCTTCCAACTCCACCCTCTCGAGAGTTGGTTGTTCAACCTCCGCAAGCGCAGAGTCAACCTACGTCAGCGAAACGACACTCACTATCGCAAGTTAATGTTTCCCAGTCTCAGTTCTCAACCATGGTTCAGTCATCCACCGCCAAATCAGGGTCGTCCATGGCAACCCTGAATGATGCACGTGGCCGACGACGACTCGGACAAGACCCTGATGAAGTTATCAACTGGATGCGGAACACTTCCCGCGCGCACCGTCGACGTGCCGTTGATGGTGACGACGACGACCCGGTTCCCGCACCATATGATGCCGCGTACGAATCGCCGCCAGCGTACAATGCTATCGATTTTCCCACGCCTCCACAAGCGCGCTCACCACCTCGAAGGTCTTGAAAGCTAAATGGACTCATTGTAGCGTTGATTTCTCCGTTTGTTTCTCTTTTGGGGCTGGATTCCTTTTGCCTACATGTTTTCTTAATGCTGCCGATGTATCACTCATGTGTCTCGGTTCACTTATATCTGTTTTTGTATTTTTAACCATTGATTCTGCCGGGTTGCATACGTTGTCTGGTAATCTTTTCTCTTGGTTTCCCATCCTGCTTGGGAAGACATGACGCGTTTTCCTTTGGATTTCATGTCTTCAGATTCGCAAGCGCGCGTATACGTTATCACCCCGCAGATGTATCTGCGGCAGCGCTTGTGAAAAGTTCTCGATCGCCGAATGGAAGTTCGCGCCGCACCTCCGAAGGAGCAGTCTACCAGAAGCGAGGGTTGGCGGCAGGCAACGGCCCGGTAACCGGTGGTTAGAAAGTACGGAGATCAACAGATAGTCGTTTTGATATGATACACCAACGTCAACTCTAAGCACGTGTTTTCTGGTATAGACAATCGAACTCTAGTCAAAACCAGCCGCATCATGACGAGCCCCACCATTGCGACGGGAATGGCAGTCTTGGAAGCGCACGCCTACCCGACATCCGGAGATGCACAACTCGAAGACGCTTCCCCGAATCCGTCGCCACATTCTTCCGACTCCATCAAGAGAGACGCCACCGGAGCAAGGATTATCGTTGTGATGGTGGGTACCCATTGTTCGAGCCCGAGCGTCCCATTGGAGCAACGTGCGTCACCGTGGGCGTTGCTAGCCGCCCTGAAATGATCAAGGCGCCCGTGTCTCCCCTTCTCTCGCAGAGATCGTTTGATCCCCGGGAGATTGGGATGAGATTTGGTTTGGGAGCGGCTTTGCGGCTCATCTCGTGGTGATGCGATCATTCCTTTCCCTTTCCCTTTGGCATCCTGCTTTCCTTTTGTGCGTCACGTCACTGACGGAACCGATGGCGAACGTGCGTAGGGCGTATCCGGTACGGGCAAGTCGACGCTGGGAGAGGCCCTTGCTGGGGTGCTGCACCTCCCGTTTATCGATGGGGACGATCTGCACCCCGCTGAGAAC